>JAOXOE010000787.1:7798812-7912319 GCA_028565055.1 Phoeniculus purpureus
GGAGGTGGTGGAGTCGCCGTCCCTGGAGCTGTTCAAGGCAGGATTGGACGTGGCACTTGGTGCCATGGTCTAGCCTTCAGCTCTGTGGTAACGGGTTGGACTTGATGATCTATGAGGTCTCTTCCAACCTTGGTAATTCTGTGATACTGTGATACTGTGAAGTTCCCAAAACCAAATCACTCTGTGACCTTGTTCTGAATAAATTCCACCTCCTCCTTCCACACTCACTGTCAGTGCTACCCACGATAACACTGTCTGCACCCCCAGTCCTCCATGGCTAGAGCACAGGCTTGGCTGCAAACGTTTAAGAAATCCAAATAACAACATGTCAGCAAAACTAAACGAAGTTTGTTAATACTTGTTTGTCCAGATGACAGTCAAAGGGCCCTTGGAATTAAAGCTGACCCGCACACAGACATGAAAGCTGTAATTCACTCTGGCTTCTCAGACAGCTGTATCCTGAAGGCTTTCATCTACCTGTGGCTAATTTCTGTTGTGCAAATAACACTGAGAGGAAAAAGAAAGAAACTTCCTAGGAGAATCCATATTACTGTTGATTGCAAATGCAGTTACTTAGACCAGAAGTTAGGAATCAAGACCTGGATTTTACACTTCAAAACAACTTAGAGAAGAGGTCAGCTGGGTAAAGCAGTAACCTCCTCAAGTGCCTTCGTCTCCAACGCAAGGGGGCTTCTGATGTGTAGGACATCAGTGGTCAGCTTAGTGGTACAATGGCAATGCAACAGGGAGTAAAATAACGAGACTATGCCTCTGCATAGAAAAAAGTTAGAGATCCTGACTCTGCTCCCAGACTGTGGATATAAAAATGCCCCCAAACCAAATTTCTCTCTCTTGAGAAGAGCAGACAGTGATTTAGCAGCACTGTCAAAGCTGTGGTTCTTGGTGGACACCCGACGCGGCGTGTGTCATTAAAAACAAGGGGTCAGAGAAGGGAGTTGAAGTAGCCCTCCTGGATTAAAAGCAAAAATAGACTTAAGAACAAAATCTTCCCATTAGAGCTGCCAAAGGGAAGGTAAGTACCTAATAAACCCATCATTCTACTGGTAAGAAAAGTCTTACAACTTCCCTAGGGGGATATTTCCTCAGCCATGACATATTTACCTGTGAATAACCACTTGCTCCTCAGCGCCGAGTGTTAGATGGCTGTAGAACCTTGCTAAATTCCATTTGCATGCCACAGACACAATGGGTGTCTTCTCAAGTCTTTCCGCTGCTCTCAGAAATTGCATTTGTTACGAACACCTTTCAGCTGCCTGCATGGTATTCCAGTTTATGGATAAGCAAACATACAGCTATTTCACTTCTGGCAAGGTAAAACATATTCTTGCAGTCAGAGGAGGAAATAGCCAGAACAAACTTACTCCTCAACCAGAAAATTCCTCCAGCAAAAATGTCAAACAAGACCGACACTCTGAATATGATCTGTATGTCAAGCGTCACTCATAAACACCCTCTGATGGGAGGATGGGGATTTATAGCCTCGACTAACTCGCCCCTTTTGTCTTTCAGCTGAAGCGCCTTATTTTCATTTGACTGTAGGCAAAAAAGCAGAGAAGACTAAGAACCATTCAGGACGATGCTACTTCTTGTGGAACACAAACTCACTGCTATCCAAAGGACTGGGAAAAGTTCCCCAAGGCTCTTTATCCACTGAAGAGGTTTGTTAGAGAGGGTTGAGGAGTGGCTGAGAGCTGGGGCTGGTTAGTCTGCAAAAGAGGCAGCTGAGGGCAGATCCTATTGCTGTCTTCAACTACCTGAAAAGAGAGTGTGGAGAGGTGGGGATTGGTCAACAAGAGGAAATGGCCTCAAGCTGTACCAAGGGAAGTTTAGGTTGGACAGGAATAAAAAATTCTTTATTGAAAGAGTCATGAGGACTTGGGACAAGTTGCCCAGGGAGGGGGTTTCAATCGCTATCCTTGGCCGTGTTTAAAAGCCATGTAGATGTGGAGCTTAGGGACAGAGTTTAGTGGTGGCCTTGGGACACCAAGGTTAATGATTGGATTCAATGATCGCAAAGGTCTTTTCTCACATAAATAATTCCATGATTCTATGAAAAAAGGTAGGAACGAAAAGCTGGCTAAAATCATTGCAAATCGGAACAATGATAATGTCAGCACCTGTCACCCAGACAAGGACAAGTCCTGGGTGTAGCACTTAGTGCCCTGGTCTGGTCACTGTGGTGATGTGAGGTCTTGGGCTGGGCTTGATGACCTCACAGGTCTTTTTCAGCCCCAGTAATTCTGCAATCCTGTGATCCGCATAATGAACACTGATGCCAGAAGGGTTTTCTAAAGGACTCAACAAACTAGTGAGACCAGCATTAAGGAGCCTGCAGCAGAACAAAGATGTCAATGAGCAGGTTGAAGCCTCATGTCCCGTTTGACCAATCATCGGGAATTGCCTCCCAAGACAACCAGCAGCTCAGTGTTCTCTGCTGGGGCCTGACAAATGCTAAGTAGGGCTCACAGAAACCTCCAGCACCTTTGGAGACTCTTGAGGAGCTCCGAAATGCAGTTTGAAAATGGCCATTCCTGCTCTGGCCATAGTGAGTCTGCACATACAGCGAAGAGGCAGGACCAGCACTAATTATCAAGTAAAGAAAACTAATTACTCCAGAAATAAAGAACAAGCAGCAAGGAACATTGTGCAACTAGTGCTTAAGACTGCTATTAAATACAGACCAGGCTTTCATAGAAACCATCTCTGGAAGAGCAAAGCAGTATGCTGTCACATGAAAAACACTACTTTGTTTTCCTCTTGGCAGGAGGAGATTCACAATTGCTAAGTTGCCCACACCATGGAAATAAACACCCCTCGACACTTCACCGAGGGAAAACCTTGCCTTTTTTTGGTGGAACAATCTGGCCTTTCAAAAGGTCAGATTCACTTCTCCATAATTAGAGACCATGAGTGTAGAAATATCTATGAACTGTGATAATACAAGTTGCCTACTGGGACTGTCTGGAACAAGCAAACAAGCAAACAAAGGAATAATTAGACAACTCCAGGCCTCCACTAAATGCTGCAAAACAAGGATTATTAGCACCACTCATAACTTCTTTACTTTTGCTCTCAGACTACTCAATCATTTGTTTGAGATACACTCATTTAATTAAAAATTAATTGAGACACAGGGCTCATCAATTCCTGTGACAACATTAAATACCTTGAAGGACACTGCTTGAAGGTGAACACATTTGTTCTTTGTTAGGGGCACAGAGCTATACCAACCGTCGTAACGTTTTCTTCCCTGCACACCTCTTCTTTTTCCGACAGTGAAGGGAGCAGCTGTGCAGGGAGCCAGTACATCATGTTGTTATGTTTTAGAGTTAGGTATCGGGAGGAAAAAAAATGCTGGCTACCTGTTGTGTAGTTATTTTTAGAAGGTGAACATATCATCATCAAAGTCTGTTCTGCATTCCCAGAGCGAAGGCAATATGTCACACTCCGACTCGGTGTGTTTCTGAAGCCTGTGGGCAGGGATCCACTGGTGACGGTGCATGGCAGCACGAAACTTGCACGGTGCCAACTGTGAAATCACTTCAGGCAGCCAGAAACCATTCTGGAGAGAAGAAAATATGGAAATAGCTGTCTTTGTGTTCATTCCTGAACTTCTTACCAAGAAAGGCAGAATGGAAATATGTTACCAGGATCCAGAGCACTGGGATCAAAGCGGAGAAGCTCAGTGGGGTTTATTAGAGGAACAGATGCCTAAACACAGTTTGTCCTCTTACAGGAGAAGGAATGATCATCTAGAGGAGAATTAGCCAGGATAATTGAAAAATCATAGAATCATTCAGGTTGGAAAAAAACCTTGGGATCATCAAGTCCAACCATCAGCCCGACTCTACTAAGTTCACCCCTAAACCAGATCCTCCAACACCACATCTGAAAGAACCTTTAAGCACCTCCAGAGGTGGTGACTCAACCCCCTCCCTGGGCAGCCACTCTTTCTGTGAAAAAACTTTTCTTAATGTCCAGCCTAACCCTCCCCAGATGCAGCCTGAGACCCTTTCCTCTTGTTCTGCCACTAATGACCTATGAGAAGCGACCAGCACCCACCTCTCTACAATGTCCCTTCAAGTAGTTGTAGAGAGTGATGAGGTCTCCCTTCAGCCTCCTCTTCTTCAAGCTAACCAGCATGGAATTAAAGATCACTAACTTCTGGAGGACCTTGCCTTCCCATTGCAGAGCAGGCACCAGAATGGTGGCCAGTGTGGTGGCCAGTGTGCAACTGTAGTCTTGGTTCCACAAGGAGTAGAAGTGCTCCAAGAGGAATGGTGACTCACTGGAGCACTACCACCAAACAACCAAACAAAATATTTTGATCTGAAAGACCCTTCCAACACCAACTTGCTTGAGTAAGTGCATCCGTAAATATCCTCTGGGACCTCTGGAAATTCACCTTCTTCCCTCACCCTCAAGATTTTTGTTTTGGATCATGGTCCTGCTCGGAGCAAACCCTTTCCCTTCTGTTGAATCCTCAAGGGTTTGCCTCAGAGTCCTGACATTCCAGCTCTGTCCCACTGGGACACCATACCAGAGAGAGGAGATGAGCTGAGCCCCGAGCAGCAAAAGCGTGGTTTCTGACTGCTCTCCAAACCAGGGCGGTTCACTGTGTGTGCCAACAGGAAAACATCTCTGCTCGCCTCTGCCCCTGGGTCAGCACAGCTCCCGCACAGGGCAGCTGCCAGTGTGTTCAATAACCTTAACATGAACAGAAAGCTCTCACCACTGCACCCCCACATAGCAGTGCCCTTTGTCAAGTGTCTGTGGTGGTTAGGTGTCAGTTGGCGACCTATTCATTACTAGCCCTTTGCACACCTCTGAAATGAAGACTAAATCACTTGTGTCCGGGTTTTAGGGCCAAGGGGAGAACTCTCACAGTGCAGATTCTGTTAAATAGGACAATTTTAGAATAAGAGAATCAGGCAACTGGAATAAAATACTACACCTTTAACAGGAAAATAAGAGTCAAGGCACTCATGCAGCCGAGGGCAAAATGTAGAGCCCAAATGGGAACACACAGACCACATCAGAACGGCATCTTTTCTCTCTACTCCTTTTTCTTCCCAGAACCCACTTTGCCCTCCTGCCTTGTGCCCAGCATCTGTGTTCCCTGAAAACCTCCACCCCAGCAAGCTCTCACCCACCAGCGCCGCTTACAAACCACTCAGGATGGAAATGAGAGAGGAGAATGGGAGGAAAATACGTTGAAATGGTGAAATAGTGTCAACCTAACACAGCTTGTCATGACATGATCAGAGTGTCTCAGAGTCTAAAACATTACAAAGAAAGTATCTGCCATTCACAGTCCTTGGCAGTCCTCATGGTCACTTAGGGCAGCAGAAGCATCCGATGGCTTAGAAAACCATGCACTGAATTCAGCAAGGAGCTTACGTGTTATTTAAAAGGGCTATTGAAGCAAAAAGGTTTGTTAGCCTCACTTGTAGCCACTGTGAGACCTCAGTGGGTTTTCTAAGAAGAGGATCTTTCCACTTGAACTGCAGCATCCTGAAAGCCCAGAACTGCCCCCTCTACCCTTTCTTTGCTGTTTACAGTGGGGTACCAGCTTTTTCATTTCCAGTGCCTGAGAGTGATGATCCATCATTTATCTAGTCAGATGAGGAGCTCTGTTTGATGCTGGTGAATTATATAATAACTATAATCCACAGCTGAGGATGTTTCATGGACAGGAAAACATGGGCAGAAGCTTTTGTGCAGCAGTAAGTGCTGGTAATTAAGCATCACCCATTCTTTCCTTTGTTTGGCAGAGCTGTTCATGGAATATCAATTGAAATTCCCAAAGTAACCACTACAGTTGGACTGAATTGACCTAATTTGACTCATCTTTTAGCTCAGTTCTACTGGTATAACCTCAACAGTGCAATCAAACCTCTGCAGCAAATGGGAGACCAAGAAGCACGCAGGATCATATCCTGACGTACTGGAGGCATTCGCGTGTCTTTTTTGTCAGCTGAGTTAGGGAAGGAGCTTAAACGGGGTATAAAAGATCAAGATAAACTTTCCTGAGTTGCTGCTTGCCAAATGCAAAGCAGAGAAGAGTTTTGAAAGTCTTGCTTTCACTATTTTCTTCCCCACCACAGCCCTCAGGTAAAACACCTCGTTCCTTCAATAAGGGATGTTCTCTGGGGAAAAACCAGGTTAGACTGAATGTGTTCCAGGGAAAACCCTCACCTTGGGTCTCAGGCCATGGATCTCTGGGCTAATCCCATCTCTTGCTGGCTGCAGTGTTTCCCCACTGCAGTTAGAGGTAATTCCCCAACAGCAGGCTTGGGAAGCAGCACATTTCCTTGCCCTGACACAGGGTTAACCCAAAGTATTTCTCTTGCCTCCTTCAGTCCTTTGTTTTGATGTTTTTCTGCAAACTCACCTCTGGGCACAGCAAGGTGGAGTAATTTTCCCATGGCAGTCTCAGGTTGGGAAAGGGAAGAGGACATGCAACAGCTTCAGGTTTTATCTCCTCGTTGATTTAGTCTTTAAGGAGGCGGGTTGTGAATTAAGGATAACGGGGAGTTGGCCACTGCTCCCATTCAGTGGTCCTATTGATGCATTATCCAGGCTTCCCAATTACACCAACTAACCTGAGGAATGAGGGGACAGAGGATGAAGATTTGGTGGCTTTGGTTTGAATTCTCCAGAAGCCACAATGTACCAAATCTGGTAGTCCTATAGTCGATGTCTTCTGTGTTCTTGGGATTTAGAAAGTTTGCAGCTAGCAGTGTTGAATAACTGTATGATCAGCAGTGGATCCTGGGCAGAACATGCCCTTGAAACAGGCTTCTGATTTCAGCCTCTTTTGTTGCATCCTGGAAATTAAATATTTCCGGGATGGGGCCTCAGCTCCCTCCCTGGGCCACCTGTTCCGGAATTCAGCCTCCCTCCTGATAAAGAACTTCTTCCTAACATCCAATTCTAATCTACCCTTCTCTAACCTGAAACCACGGCCCCTCATCCAAATACAACCTGCACAGCCTGTACGCTGGCCATATCCAGACAGCCCTGCAGTGCCCTTTATCCAAATGATATTTAACACAAACCAATCGAGCTGATTTCAAAGCAGGGGCCTTTTGAATTATTATTTTCCTTTATGGTGCTCTGAAACACTGCTGCACCAGACCAACAATGCTGACCCTCTCTGGTGGCTTATTTCCATAACTGAGAGTTTTTCCCTCAAAACCAGATTCACTCCAGTGCCTGGAGGTAGCCTGATAGGGCAGAATTTCTGTTTGACTGTGTTCTGCTTTCAAATCTGAGAAGAATCTGTCAGTTTAGTATGTGTGTTTTCTGCAGAAAAGTTGAAAGTTTGGGTTTAAAAAGTTGCAAGGAAAAGTGTCTGCCCCCCCACTTGTCCCTCTTTTCTCCACTTTGGTGACTTCCGTCTTCTTCGCTTCTCTCTGTCTTGGACTGTTGGGAGCTGCGTTGCTGAGAGAGAATATTATGGCTTCTGAAAGTGTTATTGCTTCTCAAGCTGAAGAAAATTCATGACTCCACTGCTCTCCAACAGGTCAGTCCCCAGCTTATACTGGTACCTAGGGTTGTTCTTGCCCAGATGCAAGACTCGACACTTACCCTTGTAAGTACCCTTCATTAAATTGCTCTTTGCCCAGCTCTCCAACCTGTCCAGGTCTCACTGAATGGCAGCACAGTCTGCAGGTGTGTCAGCGACACCACCCAGCTTTGTGTCAGCAGGAAACTTGCTGATAGTGCATGCCAATCCCTCATCCAAGTCATCAATGAATAGATTGAATAGGACTGGTCCCAGAACCGACCCCTGGGGCACTCCACTAGATACAGGCCTCCAACTAGACTCCGTCCCATTGACCACTACTCTCTGGCTTCTATCCTGCAGCCAGTTCATGATCCACCTTGCTACCCAATCATCTAGACCACACTGTCCAGTCTGGCTGCAAGGATGCTGTGTGGGACTGTGTCAAATGCCTTAATGAAGTCAAGACAGACCACATCCATTGCTCTGCCATCATCCATCCACCTGGTTATGCCCTCATAAAAGGCTCTCAGGTTGGTCAAGCATGACTTCCCCTTGGTGAAGCCAGGCTGACTGTCCCTAATGACCCTCTTGTTCTTGATGTGCCTAGAGACCGCATCCAGGACAAATTGTTCCATCATCTTTCCTGGGATGGAGTAATTTATGATTCCTGGGATGGAGTAAAAAATTATGCTGCAATGTAGCCAAAATGATTACAACAAAAGTGCCCAATAAAATAAGCCGGCTCGGTTGGTTTGCCACTTCCGTTGCACCGCAGCACTCAGCTCTGGAGGGACATCCAGCTCGGAACTCCTCACAGAAGCTGATGGCGTGGGCGTGCGACTTGTGGGCTCCGGGGCTATTAAACTATTTAGGAGGAGCCTGAACTCAGGTCCGACACTATTATAAACACAGATGTTTTTATAACCGAGCTGAGAAGTTAATCACCCCATTAATGCCTATTTCTGGGCATGTTGTAAGTGGAGAGATCGCAGCCTTCGAGCTGCCACCACAGCGACTCTGCGCGAGCACCCGCCTGGGCGGCTCGAGGGAATCCAAAACAATCCTGGTGGGATGGGGCGGAAAGCTGAGCCTTGCCAGGCACTGCCCTCGTTCCGGGCATTAATAGCCTCCTGTTTGTCGTGCTGGCTGACACAGCCCAGCAGCTGTCCAGGGCCATCCCGCTCTCCCTAGGCAGCGCGGGACTGACGTTTGTAAACGCTTGGATGCGCCAGGAGTTTGGGAGAGCCCGTGAATCCCCCACCGGGAACATCGGTCTGGAGCAGGATGGATGAGAGCAAACCCCTGAAGGTCCGACTGACGTTCTCCGTGATCCTGGTGGGCGTCTCGCTCCTGTTCGCTGCTGTAGTGACTGACCACTGGGCTGTGCTGAGCCCCAAGGTGGACCAATTCAATGCCACCTGCGAAGCAGCTCACTTCGGCCTCTGGCGGCTCTGCACAAAGCGGATTTTCATGCAGGAGCAAGGTCCCAAGGAGAAGGGCTGTGGGCCCATCAGCTTGCCAGGAGGTAGGTGACCACGCACCAGTGCATGGCATAAAAAAATCAAGCAGTCCTGCCAGGCTTTGGCAGGTGGCAGAAGGCAAAGAGGAGCCATGTTCCTGAGGCATTTAATTTGGGTGGGGCTGCTTTCATGTTGGTCGTTGAACACTCCTTGTTGCCGTCTCTCTTGCTCTAAGCTCTGCTGCATTGCCCTGTGTCTGTCTGCGGCCATATTTGAGTCTCCTGCACAACTGCGGTGAGGAGAAGGGGAAGAGGATGGGGCACGATGGTAATTACAGAGTGAAGCTGGGATGGAGGAAGTTTTGCTGGCATCAGCCAAGGGTCCTGCAGCACCCAGACATGCTGATGGCAGTGACCAAGACAGAGAATCATAGAAACATAGAATCATGGAATCTTTCATGTTGGAAAAGATCTTTAAGATCAACAAGTGATTTATGGGACCACTATACGTAGCTGCATCTCGAGGCTTTCCAGAGCCATATAGATCATAGAATAGATCATAAAATCATAGAACAGTTTAGGTTGGAAGGGACCTTAAAGACCATCAAGTTCTAGTCTCCCTGCTGTGGGCAGGGACACCTCCCACCAGAAAAAACCACCTTTTCGCAGCAGGCTTTATGATATCTCCAAGCACCTTTAACAACAGCTGACCCTCAGGGCAGGGGGGAAAAGGGACCTGGGGTATATTTTGCCAGCTTCCAAAAAAAAAAAAAGCCATAAAGTGAGTCTGAAGCAATTTCTCAAGAGCTTATTGACCTCCTCACCTCTTGGCACAGGCACCCTGGTCCCACGCCCATCTCCATCACGGGTTCCTCCAGCACACTCCATCGGGAGGGCGGCAGGGGCTCGGGCTCTGCTGCTTTCCGGGAAGACTGTTGCATTCCCATGGTGAAAGGAGCTCATTATGCTGCTGCTGATCGCACAGTCAGCAAGATTCGCGCCGCGTGCGCTAATACGCTCCGTCCGTGACAGAGCTACGCTGCTTTTCAGAAGGTTTATAGGGTACTGGATGCTTTCCAGCACAGAAATAACAGGATTGCCTTCATGTTAGACTTGCTGCTTGAAACAGGATAGATGTGTTAACACATCCTTGACAATTTCCTGCGCAAAACCCCATAGCCTGGGCTCGCTGTCTGTTCCCTGAGTTCCTGCAGTTCTTTATCTCTTGGGTCAAACCACATGTCCTGAGGGTCGTTCAGCACAGCGCTGGGATCTGCCTCTAGCCCAGTCTGCCGCTCCTGTGCTTCATGTCTGTCATGAAGGTGCTTAGAAACCCATCCTTCGCTCTACGTCTTGCCCTGTGAGCAGAGGAAAGCACTCTCGAAAGCCAAACCGATAGAAGTTTGTGGATAGACACCCAAACTGCACAGCTACGAGGTAAATATAAAACTCATAAACAGCCAGCTGTCCGCGAAAAGCAGATTCGCAGGCAGGGCAGCACGAAAGCGGCTCCCAGCTTTGACAGACACCAGCATGTGCTCACACGGGCGTCGAGTCACGTCCTGGCACTGCTGTTCTGCTGGACACAGCGAATAACTGGGTGGTGATGAGCTGCTCGTCCCACCCCAGGTGGGGCTTTCCAGTTCTGAAGCGTTTTGGGAATTTCGAGACATACAATCATCAAGGTTGGAAAAGACCATCAAGATCACCGAGTCAAACCATCCGCCCCACAACCCCCAACCACTAACCCATCTCCTGAAACACCCTGTCTGCCCGTTTGTTGAACCCCTCCAGGGATGGTGCCTCCACCCCCTCCCTGCGTAGCCTCTTCCAAGGCCTCCCCACTCTTTCCAGGAAGAAGTATTGCCTAAGCTCCAATGTGAACCTCCCCTGGCACAACTTGATCCTACTTCCTCTTGTCCTAGCGCTAGTCCCTAGGGAGAAGAAGCCAACCCCGCCCTCACTACAACCTCCCTTCAGGTCGTTGTAGACAGCAGTGAGGTCTTGCCTCAGCCTCCTCTTCTCCAGGCTGAACAGCCCCAGTTCCCTCAGCCTCTCCACATCAGACCTGTTCTCCAGACCCCTAACCAGCCCAGTTGCTCTTCTCTGAGTCCTGAGCCCTACTCAACATCTGAGGTTTCAAAGGACAAAACAGGCACCGCAAGTATAAGATAAATATTTCCATTGCATTTCTGCGTAACCTGTCCTAGGTTCTATGATCCTGCTCAAGCAGAGGGTTGGGCTCGATGAGCCCTGGAGGTCCCTTCCAACCCCTAGTCATCTGCGTGTCTGTGTGCACCTTGCTTTACTCACACCAGGATCACCACGAAGGGGTAGCGGGGAGATCCGATCTCCCTCTATGGATCGGGGCTGCTAAATGACGCTGCGTCCACATGGCTTCTGTTAGACTGATTTCACACTTCTGGGAAGAGATGCCGGCAGGGAAACACTGGGGTTGTGCAACCTGCAGCAGCTGAGAAAATGTGAATGAAGCACCGTGCAGCAAACGAGCAGCTGTGGGCACTGGTCTGCCTGAAAACCACGAGACGCAACCAGACGTTAGCGCCAGCGCTGGGAAAGACACATAAGACTTTATCACTGTATTAGCAGCCATTTGCCAGTCACTCCCCGAGGAGGAAATGGATGGCACAATTAACATTATTTATTAGGTTCTGAGCCCAGCACAGTGCAGAACGGGGAGGGCGACTTGGCTCGTGGTCCGCGAAGCAGGGCTGTGATTTAGGCAGAGCTTTAAAATTTTACAGCGCTCTTCTGAAGATGTTGACAAATTGGAAAGGGTTCAGCGTCCTGCTGTAAGGAATAAAATAAGCAGGGAAATGTCTCTTCAAACCAGGCAAATTCAGATGAAGACTGAGACGTTTTCAGCAGCGGTCAGTGGGGCAGTTTAATACCAGCTGTAAATGGAGTTTTTCCCTCCACTGCAGGTAGATGTTCTCTTGGGCACCCGCACGCTGGGCAGGAGCAGTGAGATGCTCCACCAGCCTCTACAGGCTAAAAATGGGTTAAATAGGCCCTTGTTATATGTGGGAACCTGAGTTCAGCCAACCAGAGAGGAAAAGTGCCCAAGCAAATGGCATCTAGCAGGACTGTCTGGTTCCCCAAATCCATGTGAGAGACTCTGCAAGACCAATATGAAGTTGAAGTATGTGGAGATGCCACCACAGAACTTTAGGGATTGGAAGGGACCTCAAAACATCATCCAGTCCAGTCCCCCTGCCACAGCAGGATCCCCTAGATCCAGTCGCTGTCTCCAAGGCTCAGTGTCAAAGGACTTTCCCTGGCTTCTTGGGCACACTGAGGCCCTACACATGGTCCCTTCTACCTTCACTGCAACATGTCCTCTGATCACAGCAGCAGGTCCTGTCTCCCAAACTTCATACAAGTGGAAACCTTGCATTAAAATCCATAACTTTCTCATCACCCAGCCTGCTAGAAGCCCCCTCATGTGACTCTCCACTGCAGGTTCAAGAGACAGACAGTGGGCTCCAGCCATCCCCAGCCTGTCATTGCAGTGCTGGGTGACCTAAAACTCTGCATGGCCCAAACATCTCATGGTCTTTTGTCTCTTTCTTCCCCTGTGAGGTGTCCGTGTTGCAGACCCACGGGGTTCAATCGTAACTGAATGGGATCACACTTCTGTTCTGTCCCATCCAGCCTCATGGCAGCGAGAGCCAGGAGAGGCTGGCTCTGCACAAACAGAGGAAGATGAATCGGCCCACTTGCCCCTGCACAGCAGTCACCCAGAAGTGGTTCATGTGAGCCTTAATGACCACAGAGCCTCTGAACTGTTCCCAGCAGCAAATTGAGGAGACCTCGTGGCGGAGATAATGCAATTAGGGGTGGAGAGAAACAAGGATTGCCACACAATTTCCATCCATTATAAAAACCATTTAAAATCCTATCCATTATGTAAATGTGGTGTGACACAAATGGGCTTTTCTCTTATTAATGATGGCACCAGAGAGGCATTGAAGTGCCTCCGTTCTCTTGGATAACAGGGAGCCTTGCCGAAACAGACATCCCCAGCCCAGCCCCGCACCAAAGCATCTTTAAACCGAGAGCAAGGCGTCCTCTCACCAAAACCAGTGCAGAGGCATTTTCCCCACAATAAATTCGTTTTCCAAAGACACCTTCACTAGAGCTCCCCCACCTCTGAGACAACCCTGTTTGCTGCACCTCGGCAGAGCTTTGCTAGAATCATAGGATCGTTAAGGTTGGAAGAGACCTACAAGATCCAGTCCAACCATCACCCCAACCCCACCCAGTCCGCTAAACCCAGTCCCCCAGGGGGCCACAGGGCTACATCTACTTGTTTTTTGGACCCTTCCAAGGACGGCAGCTTCACCCCCTCCCTGGGCAGCCTCTTCCACCCCTGACCACTGCGTCACGAAAGACATTTTTCCTGATATCCAACCTGGCACAACTTAAGGCCTCTTGTCCTATCACTGGTGACTTGGGAGAAGTCTTCTCTGTACCTTCCTTTCAGGTAGCTGTAAAGAGCAATAAAATCTCCCCTCATCCTCCTTTTTTTCCACAAAAGCAGAAGCAGCAACTTTTCCTGCAGACAGGTCCATCTCCAAAAGAAGGGCTTGTGTGGTCCCCGCTCTGATGAGCCTGGAGGGTGGGCTGGGCTGGTTTAGTTCACCCACAATTGACAGGTAGCTGTGTTGGCCCCATCACACCATGTCTGGGTGGCTTCACCCCGGGCTTTGTGCCTGGGGACAACTTTGAGTTTGGGCTTTACAGAGAACTGGTCAAAAGCCAAACTAAACAGTGCAAAGTAAACTGTCCCAGTTTCACCCCATCTCCCCTCTCCTGTAGCACAGGAGTCTAAGGATCCCCAAACTGCGATCACCAGCCATGATGCTCAGGCTCAGCCACTGCTCAGCCGCTGGCAGGAACACACAGGCTCCGCTCTGGGGCTCAGACTTTGCAGTTTCAGTCATAAAGGTCTGAATTCAAACATGTTCCCTCCAGTTGTTTGCAAGGATAATAAAGAGCGGGTCAGGAGGTGCCAGGGCTGACTCTAACCTAGTCTGCAGGAAGGAGAAGCTGCAGACGAAATAAAAGTCAGCTTGTAAAATTAACTAGATAAGAGTGTCTCAAAGGAAACTTCCACTGGCAGGCCCAGAGATGCTGCTTTACAATTGCTCCCTCCCAGGAGAGAGAAAGCAAATCCTTCTGAGTCGGTAAGTCAGACGTCTGCCACTTCTGTGATGGAAAAACCCCACAAGACCCAACAGGTAACAGCACACTGGTGCCTTCCTGCCACTAGAATTGCTGCAATAAAGAACCACAGAGATGCACCCCCAGCCCCCCCTGCCTGGTCCTACACCTGGCCCCTGACTTCATCCTACAACCTGTGCTGGACCAGCCGGCTGGATGCTGGAGAGGATCACAAAGTGCCTTCAGACTTTCTCTCAGCATCTCCTGGAAACTGGTGCTGACTGCAGTCTGATGGACAAGGGATGCTGGTGTTCACCAAGCTGCCCTTTGCTGCAGGCAGTGCCTGTGTTTCATGCAGTCTTGGCAGGACTTCCCGATCTGATGGGAGCTCAGCCCGGGCTGCAGGAGGGGTGCTGGGGCAGGCGCTGAGCACGTCCTCTCCAGCCCATCTCAGCAGAATGGTGCAATCAGAGCTGGCGTCTCGCAGTGCATCTCCCTGATTGCGCCCTTCCAGCCAAATTCCCAGCGAGCAACTGTTCCCCTGCTCCGTGCCCCCTCAAACCTTCAATTAAATCTGTTATAAATAGCAAGAGCACCCTCCACCCTAACCCTGCTGCTGCCAGACCTTCCAGCCAGCAGGTCCTCACCAGACCCTTCCCTACCCTGCTGAGGCCAAAAGCCTCCTTCAAAAGCCTCACCTCACTACTGACTCTCACTGGCCTGGGTGTGAAACAATACTGTGGCCATGGAGAGACTCGGCTACCAAATTCCCTCCTCTCGTATCTCCCTGTCCCAGAATCGGGATCCCTGTTTGCTTCCTGACTTCTACAAATACCTCGCGTGCCTGGCAGCCGTGGGCTTTGCTGTACAGGGGGCTGTGAGCTGAAGGAGGGAAGAGCTGAGAGGGAAAAGGTGGATGAGGTCACTCCATCCAGTCCTCTGGGCTCCATGGAACCCATCCTCCATTTCTTTTGAAGTCCAAGCCCACCACAGGAGTTCTAACCCTCCTAAGGCCAATGGGGTCATGTCACTACAGAATGGGTTGGAGAGCAGAGATGCCAGCTCAGCTGTGGGCACAGCAGGTCTCCTCACCAGGAAATACAGCTATGCAGAGCGGCAGAAATGCGGGATGAGCAAAGACAGAGCAAGAAAACTCATCTGCAGTTCATGTTTTAAATGGATGAGCAATCAGGGTGCAGAGCTCCTGAATGGAGCAGCCCACAGAAGGTATCAGAAGGGTCTTCAGCCTTGCCCATGCTGGAGCTGGAGAACTGAGGTGTGAGCGCTGCTCAGCTACTCCCATATGAGACAAATCCAACCCCAATCTTTCAGTGTCACCAAGGGTAAGAATCCTTAAAAATGCTGCTTCACTACATTTGACCGGGGATTTCCAAGTGCACAAAATTCAATTCCCTTCTCCTTTTCAGAACACAACTGCTCCTACTTCAAGCACTTCACCCCAGGACAGAGCTCGGAGATATTTGAAGTAACCACCCAGAAAGGTAAGAATGATCCTGAAATACCTTTTCCTAGGTGAGGTGCCTGCAGGATCTAAGCTCAAGGGGTCTCCAGAATAAGGGTTCAGTACTGGCTCCACTGAAAGCAGTGGAGGAATCTCTATCAGATAGCATGAGCTCAGAAAATTGTGAAGAAAATATAACAAATGCTCTGAACAAGGTAAAATATCAGCTTCCTGGGAAGAATAATTCTTGTTCATGATCACAGTCGTAATTGTGATTTTACTCAAAGCTGTCTCACAAATACCTAGTAACGTCAAGACACATGAAAAAGTCCTTCCAGCCCCAAGCTGGCTTCATGGTGTTGGCACAACCCGTGACACTGAGCCGCTGCCATCAAGAGAAGAAGACACTAACAAGACCTAAATGAATAAAACACACCCCGAGTACAGTCTTGACCTTGAAATTAAGTACAGAGGCTCCGTACAGAGACCATTAGGAGTTTCATGAGTCACAGATTTCATATGAACAGGCTGCCCAGGGAGGTGGTGGAGTGGCCATCCCTGAAGGTGTTTAAAGAATGAGTAGCTAGAACACTTGAGGCCATGGTGTAGGGGTTAGGGGGATGTTGGGATGAGGGCTGGACTTGAGGATCCGGACGTCCTTTCCAGCCATGATGATTCTATGAAAGTCAGCTGAAGGAAGGAACAGAGATCCTACAAAGACACACACAGTCCTCATTTATAGGGCACGGACTTGGAAAAGGCTGTCACAGACATATTTTACCCTTCTGATAGATAAATCCCTCACAAAGCCAAATACTCTGAGCCCTCGTCCAACATGCTCTTGCCTCTCTCATTTTCATTAAGGACAAATTCCTCTCCAGTTTGCCACAAGACATTTTGCTGTGGAGCAAACGAGCTGGCGGTTACCTGGCACGCGTTGAACAGTCTGCTCTGCTTCCAGAGGAACCGCTAGCGGTGGAAAACCCTGCACACGGGTTTTCTAAAAAAACACCTCCCTAAAGCAGGAAAGAGTGGGATTTTTAAATTGGTAGCAGAGTGTAGGTGTGAGCTACCTGCTCCTGCTCACCTGAGCACTGCCTTGTGCACACCCGTGCACGCTCGCACGCTGCCAGAGCCAGCCATCTGATCCTAGAAATGACCCTAACGCTGCCCGAGTCGTTCCAGGGGATAAAAAAAAATCAGGAAGGGCTTCTTTTCGTTGCAAAAAGCTGAAGGGCCAGCAATAGACTTGGCATCACAAGGAGCCCTTTCACGCGGTTCCAGAACAGAGTAAAGAGAAACATTAGGGACATTGTGATAAAACAGCGGCATGAAAAGCAGTGGGAACAAAGAGGGATCTGCTGCTCCCCTTCGCAGAAGTCGCTGCCATGTGATGGAGCTAATTAGGAAGAGGCAACGAAAAATTTCTCCAGGATTTTTGCCTGGGTGATTTTCCTCCTTTTTTTTCCTTTTAATGGCTTGAAAAGCAAATATCATCAGGCCCCGTGATGTTCACGCGTGGCTACACGTGTTAAATGTTAAACCGATCTGGAAAACGAATGCAAGATGGAAATGAAACTCGGAATTATTCCCTCAGAAATTCCTCCTCTCCGCCGAGGCTGAGGGAAGTGTCTGGTGCACCTCTCAGCTGGCTGAGCACCAGCCACGATGTTTGGGGGGGGTGGGGGTGGTTAACCCTACGCCCTGAAGAAGCTGGATCTGCAGAGCTGGAAATCATTGTCTTAATAGAAAAAAAAAAGGAGCTGTGTGAAGTCTTCACCTCCAGCCTCCTGCCTGTGCAGCCTCGCAGCCCCACGGAGCACGCAGCTGGCCGCCTGCACCGCCACACCGGCACCACACGCAGAGCCCTGCCACGGCTCTGCCATGCAGATGCGAAATCAAACTAGCAGAGGGCTCTATTTGCTCTGAGAGAGGAGAGAGGAGTGATGGAAGAAATGAGAACGTGGAGCCCAGCAGGGCTTCCACAACAACGTCAAGACTGCAGAGCTAGAACAGCGCCAGCCCGGAGCGTCATCACCCCAGCACAGGTGCAGTTTGCTCCTCAGTTAAATGTTCAGAAGGTGCTTCCCCTCCTGCTCTGTTCCTCACCCTTTGTGTTCAAAAGATTGAGCCTAGGGCCCGGACAAGACTGATGAGGAGCAGCTGAGGGAGACGGGGCTGCTCAGCCTGAGGAAGAGGAGGCTGAGGGGAGACCTTATTGCCCTCTACAACTGCCTGAAGGAAGGGCTGTAGCGAGGTGGGTGCTGGTCTCTTCTCACAGGTCATTAGTGACAAAACAAAAGGGATCCGCCTTAGGCTGCTCCAGGAGAGGGTTAGGCTGGACATGAGGAACAATTTTTTACTGAAAGAGTAGTCAGGGAGTGGAACAGGCTGCCTGGGGAGGGAGTTGAGATCCCATCCCTGGAGGTGTTTAAAGATCGCTCAGATGTGGTGCCCAGAGATCTGGTCTGGTGGTGAACTTGGTAGAGTTGGGTTAGTGGTTGGGCTTGATGATCTCAAAGGTCTTTTCCAACCTGAATAACTCTGTGATCCTGCAGCAAATACTAGCAGCTGCTTTTCTTCGAGGGAAATAATTCACTAAAGTCACTTCCCCACAGCAGTAGGAGGAGGGTACAAATTCCCCACTGCAAGGGCACCACAGCTGATGGCAGCAGAATCAGAATTTGTAGACATCTGCAATTTGTTGGTATTTGTTTTGCTTTGGCAGAGTACAGCATTTCAGCTGCAGCCATTGCCATCTTCAGCGTTGGCTTTGCAATCATCGGGACAATCTGCGTCCTCTTATCCTTCAGGAAGAAGAGAGACTATCTGCTGAAGCCAGCATCCATGTTCTACACCTTCGCAGGTATGGGACTCGGCGCTCACACTCTTGCACTCAGTTCACGGGGCAACGTAGACAAACTTGGGTAGATCCTGGGAAGGTGGAGACTGCTAAAAATGCCCCAAAAGCAGCATTTTCTTCCCAGCCACGGTCAGACTATGGTTCCCTGTGTGGTGCCCTAGCTGTAGAGCCCTAATAAAGGTCCTGCTTAGGAGGCAGCACCCAGCAACTTGTCTCTATGCTCTCCATCCACCTTCATTTCCAGCGTATTTACCGCCGGGTGTAGTTAAACCAGGGGTGTTCGCTATCCTGCCCCAGCCATTAAGACTCAAGCCAAAGAAGCAGCTGATCTGTGTCCAAAACACACCGTTGTCTCCCAAAACCCCCCTGGATGCATTCCTGTGCAACTTGTCTAGGTGATCCTGCTGTGGCAGGGGATTGGACTAGATGACCTTCCGAGGTCCCTTCCAATCCCTAATGATTCTGTGATTCACAAGGATCACATTTTTCCATGAGCTAGTAGCACCTCGGCATGTCACAACGACTGAAAGACAGCGGTGCAGACTGTCACCGCAGTAAGGCTCTTACTCGACCCTTGCAATAGCTCCCTGGAGAACACAACTTATCCTCCACTGCTTTGAGTCTCCCACTCGAGCCTGCCTGAATGATCACACCCAACAAGTCACCAGCTGACTTGGTTGACCTGGGTTACACCAGAGCTCCGGGCAGTTGCGAGCGTTGGCTCCTTCCAACGTTGAATTTGGTGACTCACCTGCGAATCGCTGCAGTTCCTGTGTTGCAAAGAGACAGATGAGCTGGTTAATTAAGGATGAAAAATTGACAGCTGGTTATTCAACCCACTGCTCCGATCTTCCTTCAGGTCTCTGCATCATCATCTCTGTTGAAGTCATGAGACAATCTGTGAAGAGGATGATTGACAGCAAGGAGACGGTGTGGATCGAGTACAGCTACTCCTGGTCCTTCGCCTGTGCCTGCTCCTCCTTCGTCCTGCTCTTCATCTGCGGCATCACCCTCCTGCTGATCGCGCTGCCTCGCTTCCCTCAGAACCCATGGGAAACCTGCATGGATGCAGAACCCGAGCACTGATGCTCCTGCACCCTGGAAACAAGAGAAAGTGTTCTGAAAAGATTTGTCTTTTTTAAAGTGCCTGGGTCTCACGGCACAGCAACGTGCGCTGGAGTAACTAAGCCAGCAGTGAGCCAAGGCATGGCCCATTGCAATTACTGCCTTGTTTCTTCTCTTCTCTCTCTTTGTTTTGTTTTCCTGATTTATCTTTCTCTTTTCTTTGTTTTTTTAAAGAAGCGGAAAGCGCATTCAGCACCGGTGTGGGTAGTGGGTGACTGGTGCTGCTCTGTGCCCGCGTGGGGATGACCTGGGCTCGCGACACAGAGACATCTGGCTTCCTTAGGGAGATGATGTTTAGTGAGGCAGGGTGTACCTCTGTGAGGGATTTCGGGCTCTCATGCCTCACTGGGTTAGAAAAGAATTCTGTGAGGAGTCCATTTCCCTGCCGATGCCCTACTCCTCTACCTCCCTAAGAAGGGTCAGCTCTCCACTCTGGAGTAAGTTGGAGAGTTTTGTGCTATTTGGGGAAAACCAGAAGAAGAAGCCAAAAAACCCCACTTTGCCTAGCACTGGGATTCAGATTTGTCCTAGAAATGTATGCCCTGCAGTTCCATTCGTTTGAATGAAGCCCAAAAAAACCCCACAAGATTGAGTTTTTGTTCTGCTTAAACTTTGCTTGGCAAAGCCAAGACGTACTGAACATGACGAGCGATATTTTCCTGAAATAAAAGATATAACCTTCCGGTAGCAGGATTTGCTGGAAAATGATTGTGAAGGATGAATCACTTGGCCCATCAAATTGTTTCAGGTCCAGAGTGACAGTGTAATTCTGGGTGGGGTGGTATTTACTGTGCAGAGCTCTCGTTTGTTCCCCCTGAATGGGTGTTCGGAGAGGAGCCGGCTTATCACTCGCTGCGTTAGCACCTGCATCTGCAGCTTAGCAAACATCCTTCAACGTAGCTGCCAGGGAAAGGACTCACACCCCGGAGAGTCAGCCCCAAACACACTATTGAAGTGCCTCGTTGTTGAGCTGTGCTTGAAGAAACCCAGCAGCATTGCTGGTGGGCGATGCTGCAGAGCCCCCCCACGCTGCCAACAACCTGAAGCACTGGGAAAGACTGGGGGACCCCCAGCCCCTCTGGCTGAGTCCTTGGCACTATCACAGTCCCCCAGCACCAAGAGGTTGGTGACTTTAGGTTCTTTCTTGTGCAGTTCAGCTTTCAGAATCTGCTCAACATTTCCCCAGCAGGTAGGACAAAGTGTGGTTGGCACTGCAGGGTTTTCACCCAGTCACTTAAAAAGCAGGAGAAAAGGAAACTGAAGTGTCCTTCCCTCCTTGCTTAGCTGTCCACGTATCTAAAGAAAACCAGAACATTTCTGTTCAAAGTGAACAGATCTGAAATCACAACATGCTCAGGCACTTTGAGAAAACATCCAGCAAGCCTGGGCTGGTTCAAGGGGCTGTCCATGGTCCCACCAGCAGCCAGACCCCGTCCAGGCGTGCTGAGCCCCAGTGGCCCCCAGCCAGGTTCAGGCACGTCTCTGTTTTCCCATCAGCAGAGTGGCAGCAAGAACAGAAGCCTTTTGTGAAGTTGCATTAATGTTTTTCAGGCTCTTTGAAGTTGAAAAGCACTACAAATAACACAGAGATTCTGAAGTTCTGGGCTGAAGCTTCATTGGTGCTCAGCTCCAAGAGTGAGCTGGGGAACTCTGCCTGTCTCTCATCATGAGAGACAACTGCACGTCTTCAAGTTGTCACTGAACCACTGTGAAATGCTAAATGGTTTTGAAATCTTATTTTTGGGTACAGAGCAAATTCTTAATTTGCATTTTCATTGTTTCGAAAAACAGAGGCTAGTTTCTAAGGAGATCCTTCACATGCAGCAACGGAAAGGAAAGTCGCTGGTACGAGCCCCTGGCTGATGCCAGGCTGAGTTATCCAAACACAGACAACAGAGATCGGTCTAAGCAAAGCAGGGGGAAGGCACAAAGACATTCCCAGCTCAGCTGTCATCGCTTCCATGTCCTCACCTTGGACATGCAATGGGTTGAGATAACTGAGGTTTGGGATGTGGGACTAAATCCATCACCCCATGCAGGCTGGTGGCACCTCCTGTGCCCTTTGCCCAAAGCTTTTCTGAAGCACTATCTCACAGTGCTTCTTCTGGAACAAGGTCATTTCTAGGTTGCTTCTAATCCTGATCAGCCAATTTGTTGCTCAGCCAACGAGCTGCCTCGTCCCCTTCATGATGTTCAAGAGCAAGACCCATACTTCAGATATCCAGATGCTGGATGGTCACACAAGGGCTCCTGCTTGTGTCAGGGCTGAACCACTTCATCCAAGACCAAGTGAGTGCTGGGGTCTGGTCTGGGTCCAGAAGTTTTACAGCCTCTCTGGGCTCACTTTACTCTCGAGGCAGAGAAAACGCAGCTCACAGCACCAAGCAGGCAGCTCAGCTAGATGCCTCAGACTCACTGAGCTTTACTCTCCCTCTGCTCTAAGTGGAGGCTTTTGATCATTCATGGCTTCATACAGTCCCTGTAAGACTGAGAAGCAGGTGATGACTTCATTTTCTTCCTCCAGACACAAGAGATGTTGACGAGGGACTGCCCATTAAGTCGGTCATTGGTATTCACAGCAGACAGCCCGGCTCCTGCAGCAGGTTTGTGCTGCCATATCTGAATCTCTCTGCCAGGGAGCCGATAATGTGTTTTGAGAGAGTTAATAAAAGTAATTGGTCTTCATAAAGGAAAAAGGAATATAATGTTGGCGAAGAGCTGTAACCAGGCTCAGCTTTCAGCCTCTCAGCTCAGCAGATAGCAGGGAACAGCCACCAAAACTTGAGGAGCGTAAAATGAAAACGTGAGAGAAACGGCCTCGCTGGCAGGGAGTTGGACCAGAGCGAAACTGGGATGGGAGCACAACAGCTACAGAACCCACAGGAGCACATGTGGGTTTGGGATGGAGCAAAGAACCAGGTGGGAAACATGCACCAAAGAGAGAAGAGAAGTCAATCTGCAGATCGAGTGATACCAAGTGAAATCCCAAGTGTGGCTCCTGCCAGTACCAGCCCCACGGGCACCTTCACTCACAGGTCCCTCAGGCAGGTGCCATTTGCACTCTGCAAGCCAAAGTCAGTGCCCATCTCTGGGCACCCACACTGAGGTACCCTGGGGCATCACATGAGACACAATAGCATGAGATTTCAGCTGCTGAAATCTGCCCAAAGCACTGCAGAGCCCAAGTGTTAATCACGGAGTGGGAGCAGCAGAAGACGTGAAGGTTTTTTGTTTATGTAAGATGTGCTGTGAGGCACAAGGCATGGAAAGAATCTGCCACCCTGCTTTTGAAACGCTGTGTTGTGTGAATTTAATGTGCAGAAAAGGTGCCAGACTAACAACCCTGAAGAACAAAACTGCCTGTTTAGCAGCAGCAGCTAGCTGAGCTCTCAGAACAGCCATTAACCACAGAGGCACCGCGGCAGCAACAGCCCAGCCCCAGCCAGGCAGGGGACAACGAGCTCAGCTGGGTTCTGAGCACGTGAGGGACACAGGTAGGAGCAGCAAGGGTCTTATGCAAAATATCTTGGTACAAACCCCTACTTTTTCCTTTGTCCATGTCCCAAAAGGGACAGCACAACGTTTGGGTGTTTGACTGCCCTGGCATGGCTCACACAGGCACAGGCACAGGCACACTTCCTCACTCACTTCTCTCTACCACTCTGTCACTTCCTTGTGGCTGTCACCTCTTTGTTCTCCTTACAGTGACAGCTGTGGAAATGATTTCTAAGAAGTCCCAAAGATGTGAGAGCTCCCTCTCAACCTAAGATGAGATCCCTGGCCCTGCTGCAGAGGGGCACTTGATCTCCTGAGCTTGGTAGTTCTTGAGGAACATACCTGGTACAAGAGGTCATCATCACCAGCAGAGACTGTTCGTACACCCTGCAAGCCCCATGGAGGGCCACGAGGATTAACATCGAGTCCAAAGCTCCATCCAGTGTGTCATGGTGGGGCATCTGCATGCCAGGAACCTGAATAATGTCCAGAAACTGTTTATAGAATAAACCTCAGTTTCAGCTGCATTTAAAGTAAGCTTCTACCTTCCCTGGTGGGACAGTGCCTCCTCAAAACTTGCATTACTTTCCTAAGACAACACACTAGAGTGTTAGGCTGCTGTAAACCATCCGCAGCAACAGGACCTGCTTTAAATGCCACCAATTGAATTATTTCCCTTTCCCATTATCACCAAGGACCGAGAAAAAAAAGAGTGTCACATCTTTGTTTTGGCTGAAGTCGAGGATGAGATTGCTCTGGCTTTGTCATACTTGATCGACACCCTGGCTCCAGTGAAGCTACTGAACGTAAATTGAAGCCACACAGACATCACTCCACATCGAGACAGCGAGTTGCCTTTCTGCTTCCTGCGAAGAAGTGCAGAGAAGGGAATAAACTCTGATTTCTGTCCTACTTTCTTTCCAACAGCACCAGCAACATGAGGCTGTTTTGGCAGGGCTGCAACCCAGGGCTCTGGTTGGCAGATGCCCACTACCACTGGTCTCACCGGGAGCACTGCAACGGTTTTACAGCTAGTCTGTGACAAGTGTTTACCCTTCAGGAGGGGCAAGTCAATGGAAAATGGGGTGACGACATCTGATGTTGGAAAATTCGGAGCACAGAGAGCATTTTCTGTAACTTATCAGCATCTTCTATTAAACCTTAATGAGGTTAGAACCTTCATAGAGTCATTAAGGATGGAAGATATCTACAAAATCAAGTCCAATCATCAACCCAACCCCACCACGGCCACTAAACCCTGTTCCCTAGTGCCACATCTACTTGTTTCTTGGACATCTCCAGGGATGGTGGCTCCCCCCATCCCGGGGCAGCCTGTTCCAATATTTGACCACTACTCTTCAACATTTCTGAACTAAAGTTGCCATAAACCCCCCCACTGAATTGCCTTTTCCATTACATTTGCTGTCATTCCTTTTAATTCCCTTGAATGAAAGAAAAGAAATAAATGTAGAAGGGTTCAGCCCTTGTTCCCTGCCACAACCAACAAAAAGCTCCCAGCGTGGGTATCACTACAGCAATAGAAGCAGCCCATATTTCATGTCAAGGGATGCAAATTTTCATGGGCACCATAGATCATCACCATCCGGCTTGACAAGTTAATTGTCTGCAGTTTTTCTAGGAAAAGTAGAAACTTAAGAAACTAACGGAACAAATGAGGTGAGTTGAGCGATACGGACAGAGCACGGAGCACCCTGTGCTTGTAGCTCTGGACACGTGCAGGTTCTGATATGCCTGAGCTCACGCTACAAAGAAAACTTGGAGTGGCCAAACGCTGCTCCCGGTGCCACTTACAGCAGAGATCCTACAGACACAGCAAAAGGGCTGCTTACAGAGCACAGCCCCTGCGAAAGGAATCAGCTGAACTTGGCAAATCTGGGAGCGCAAAACTAATTAATCAAAGCAGGGGGTGGAACTCGCAGGGATTATGAAGTCAGTGGCAGCATTCATGTCCTGCAGAGGGTCAGTAATGCCACAGCCCACAAAATTAAGTAAAACAGCATCGATCATTTGGAGAAAGACCTCCAGGAGGAAATATGGATGCGAAGGCTTTGGTGAAAGCAGCCAGCTTTTATGCACAATGTTAGTTTTATTGTGGAAACACTCGAGGCTGCCACATGAAGAGCAGCTCAGTGCTACAAAGGGTGAAGATTTACACCAGACAGAACGGAGCGGGGAATTGACCCTATGACACTCTTGGTTCTGAGGTGCCTATCACCGTAGACAGACCCAGGAATACACCCCCCAGGTGGATCCACTGCATCTCAGTATCCTACAGAGAAGGGGGACCAGTACGAACCAGAAGGGTATGGAGGATGAAGGTTGGGGCACTTGCTACCCAATAGTTGTAGCTTTTAATGTTGCACCTTCGTGGGCTCATGAGGAACTCAAGCAACCGGGGCCTGTTTCTGTGACAATTTGGGAAGTAATCTGCAGAAACACAAGTGCTTGTGAGCACTCGATCACTGCAAGAAACAAAAACCTTAATTCCAGTTTCAGCCCCAGACCTACCTGGGCAAGGTGGGGATGTACCACAATAGCTCTGCTGGAGACTCTGGTTGCAGTGGAGCTTTCAGAAATGGGTTGATGACTACAGTCGGCAGCAGCAGGAGCAAACCAGAAGACAAGCTGCGGAGGAGCTCATTCACATCGCGTCCCACAGCAACGTTTACCCAAAGGAAGGTACTGTACTGTCAAAAGGTGTAAATGTTGTTTCAGGATCAGGTGACCTCTGTGCTCACAGGACAGAGCAGTATCTGCTCCAGTTTCTTCTTCTGACTTAGGAAGGCCAAGATTAAAGCTCACAGTGCCATGACAATTCAGTTTTCAAACACACACAGGGAAACCCACCAGCAGCAGTCAGTACGAAGCTTTTTAAGGGCAGAAGTTCTACTTGAAATGCAAAAGAAAGTTTCATTTTTTAGAGCCCAAAGAGTGTATTTTTAAACCCTTCTCTCAACTTTTCATTAGTTCTTAAGACTGCACCGACGACCTCCCACGAGACATCCAGATTTTTCTCATGAAGAAGCAAAATTAAAGAAAATAAAAGCAGACCTTCTTCTTGGTATTTAACACAAGTCTGCTAAATTTAAATCTGGATGACCTTGTCATTTACATTTTCCACAGCCATACTCTTGGACAGCATGGGATTTGGCACTAATTGTGCTCTTAAGTATGAAAAAGTCAAGGAGCCATGGACTCCCCTGGTGTAAAGGTTCCTCCATTCATTTCCCCTGAGTTGAGATAATTTACACAAACCAGTCTCATAATTCTGAATCTTCACTGTAATTGCAGCAGCTCTGTATTTGCAGCCCAAGCCAGTGCCCACTGGAGCCATCCATAAGGCTTAATTTGATTTTAATAAGAGTTCGATTAAAGCCCTAGAAGAGCTTACAATACAGTTTGGGGGTTTTTTTAAACAACCATGGCTTCAATAAACATTGGATCATTTGCTCTAAAAACAAAAGATTCCACTCAGGGTTATAGAGAAGTTATTTCAAAATAAATAATCTTTCGGAAAAAATTTAACTCTAAGACACACAACCGATTCACACAGAGCATCCCCAAAGCTGAGAGTCAGGACATCAGTATCAAACCATCCTCAAGCGCTTGGGTGAGAGCACTTATGAAAATTTATAACTCAGACCAGCAGGGATTTTCATGAAGTTATAGAATTGAAATTGCAGGTCAGCCAGAAAATGCTCCTTTATCCTTAATCTTTTCAGTGTAGGTAAAGCTCCAGTGTAAAACAGAATAAAATGTGGTGAGATGGGACCATCTCCCCCCTTAACTCACTGACAGCAGTAAATTAACCAGTAATGTTTATTAGTTTCATATTCAAATACGGCAAACAGAATCAAAACGACTGCTCCATATTAAATGAGTGACTGTGAACTCCTGAAATTACCGTGCTGACTTTGTGAAGCGAGGGGCCTTCGAGCCTTAGCTCTCTGCTCTGAGTCTCGCACATCTCGTCGAGAACTCGGCACAGCCTACAGCACTCAGCACACAGATTAGTCTGCTCTCCAAGCAGTGCCAGGCACTCCTCTGAGGAGAACTGGCACAATTCAGCTGAAATAAAAAGGCTGAGGCGCACTTACACCAAACACGCGCCCAGCCCCTGCAAACACATTTCCCAGGGACCTATTTCTGCAGCAGCTAGCTCAGCAAAAACCTATTTAACTGAGGTTTTGTTCGATTCAATGTTGCAGGATTTGGCCTCTGCTCATTTCTGGGTGCTCCTGTATGCTGTATGCTGAAGCACTGAGTGTAACTTGGCAGGGTCTCTTCCTTTCCCCAGCATCTTCTGTTTGGTACAGATACTAGGAAATAAATTAATGAGCTACGCAGACTTAGAAGGAAAAAGGTTTTCACAGAAGTTTCTGAATCATAAACCAGCAAAGACTCATAATTAAAAAATTACCTGCAAACCTCTGCAGTGTAAGGAGTTTCAATCAAGCCCATTAAATAAAGACCCTTAAATGAAAAAATAAAACCCCAAACCCTGGGTGCAACCAGAGCAAAAATCTGATTGAACAGTGCAGCAGCCACTGCTTGACAGTAGGTGTCCAACAAAAATCTGAAATCACCCCCACACAGCTCTAAAGATTTAATTCTTTTATATAATGACACACTGGTTTAGGTTGGAAGGGACCTCAGAGGTCACCCAGTGCCAACCCCCTGCCATGAGCAGCGACACCTCTCGCCAGACCAGGTTGCCCAGAGCACCACCCAACCTGGCCTTGAACACTGCCAGGAATGGAGCAGCCACAGCCTCCCTGGGCAACGTGTTCCAGTGCCTCAGCGTCCTCACAGGGAGGAATTTCCTCCTAACAAGTGGAGGAGTGCTATAAGGACATCCAGCTCAGTCCCTGCAAAATACGTCCTCGCTTTAAAGTTATTTCAAGCGTAAAAGGAGGATTCTTGATCTGGAGAAACTCAAACACCCCTTTCCCCTCCCTCCCAAAGCTCAAAAGTATGAACGTGACCAGAAATCTTGAAGGACAAAATTTATCTTCCAAGTTTTCATTCACTGTTGTTTCTTTAATTTTTAAATCACCCAGAATTTAATTTCTTTCTTTTTTTTTTTTTCCAGTTTGTGTTCCTGAAGGGCCAGGAAGAGCTCATCTAGAGAAACAAGCTGGTAACCACTCAAATCCCCAAGAGAATTTTTGATTAATTTGGATACAGCTTTGACAAACATTAAATCTCTTCTTTAATGATGTTCCTCAAACAAAACAGTTAGCAAAATATCTGAATTTCCTTGTATAATGTCACATTTTAATGTAAACATCAAATAATGTACCAAAAGTTTTACCGGAGGGAGAGAGAGGGGGAGAAAAAAAAGTCAAGCGGCACAATTCTTTATACCACTGGAGAAAGGGGGGGGGTTGGGGGGAGAGGAGGAGGAAAAAGCCAGATTACAAACATTTACACATGCATAGTGGAAAAGAAAAAAAATCGAAACAAACAAACAAACAAAAAAAGTCTTTTACTAAATTCACGCTTCTTGTTTTTTTGTGGGTTTTTTTTGTTTAAAATAGTTATTAAATCTACTAAGCACCAACATACCTAAAAATTTCTTTTCAGCTTCATGATTCATTTAAAAAACCTATCAAATTAACTTTTCAAACAAGCTCATATTACTAGCTTGTCCAAAAATAAAATGTCTTTTTTTTATTTTTTGCTTTTTTGCTTTTTTTTTTCAGTTTTTTTATTGGGGTTTTCTGTTGTTGTTGTTGTTTTGGGGTTTTTTTTGGTTTTTTTAATTTTTTTTTTTTAAGTATACCAATACTTTTTTTTATCTGAATGTTTCCAAACAATGGCATAGGTGTCTGCAAAGAATGCCTTGACTTGAACCCTACAGTGGATGGAAAATACAATACCACATCATACAGAATCTAAAACTAGAAAAGTCTGAGAATGCAGCATCCCTTCACAAAAGAGCTGATAAAACTGAAAGGATTTAGAAGATGCTGCATCTTTATTTAAAAAAAAAAAAAGAAATTAAATGAATTTAAGCAGAAATAACATACATTTTTACATTAACTGGCCATTTCTGGTACAGAAACCCAGCATAGTATGCTAATGTTATTGAATAAATGTAAATGCTACTTACAATCTTCTTAAATACAATTTAGACAAACTTTTTTTTTCCTTTTTTCCTTTTTTTCTTTTTATATTTTTTCTTTTTTCCTTTTTTCTTTTTTTTCCTTTTTCCTTTTTTTCTTTTTCCTTTTGTTCTTTTTTCCTTTTTTTTTTCTTTTATTTTCACTTGTACAGGTAACCTCTCAGCTGCTAGGTTAATGCAACAATCTCATTAACATTACACAAATTAAAAAATAACGTGTTTGTGTGTGTTTTCTTTTTTTCTCCCTACAGAAAAACCTTCCAAAAAACCGACCCACATCCAAAAATGCAAAATAATGGAATATAATTAAAAAAACAAACAAACACCCCCCAAACATTAGTTGCAAGTCTAGCAGCAAAGCAATTAAATGAGGTTATATTTACTAATATAAACAAAGGGAATATCTGCAACTACAGGTGAAGCCCCAACTATTCTTAGATCTACCGACACAAATAAAAATTAAATTCTCTCTAAAAAAAATAATCTGATTATTTAAAATAGGAGTAAAAGCCGTTGCTACCTGATGAACTACCTAGGCTAAGTTCCTGAAACAAAGACAAAGGGTCACTATTCTTTTTTGTCTGCTCAGGAGGAGGTTTGGGCTTTGGTGGAGCCCGCAGAGCACTTGCGTAGGACATGACAGGTTTGCTCCCACCAGCGTTCTGCTGGCTGTTGCTGTTCGACTCAACGATCTGCTTGTTGGGCATGAGAGGTGGGAACTGGCCAAGATGCTGCAGCACGTTGTAGTTGAAGGAATTTGAGAGCTGTATGTTCTCAGCCTTCAGGTGCTCCTCTGGGGGCTTCACTGTCTTCGGTGGAGCTGCAAAAGGAGAAGCAGAGTTTGTCTCATTGAACAGCTCTGACTTTGGAGTCACTATCAAGAGATTTCCTAAGTGCATAGTGAGGGGAACTGAAACTGCCTCTCCTGGTAACTGCCCCACATACCTCCAAACTCCTGTGTTTACTCACCCTGCATCCCAGGATATTTCTCTAATAAGAGAATACTAATTTAAATGATTGAGCTTCATTCACAGCTATTAGACCTTGGATTAGCCTTGTGAGAATGCTGAGTAGACACAATGAGGCTGGTGAAGGGTTTGGAGCACAAGTCCTGTGGAGGAGCGGCTGCGGGAAGTGGGGTTTTTTTAGCCTGGAGAAAAGGAGGCTCAGGGGACACCTTATCACTCTCAACAGCTCCCTCAAAGGAGGCTGGAGCAAGAAGGGGCTCAGCCTCTTCTCCCTGATGGTAAGAGAGAGGACTAGAGGAGATGGCTGCAAGCTGCACCAGGGGAGGTTTAGGCTGGATGTTGGGAAGAATTTCTTCAACCAAAGGATTATCAAACAGGCTGCCTGGGGCAGTGGCAGTGTCCCCATCTCTGGAGAGATTGAAAAGGCAGACAGACATAGTGCTGAGGGACAGGGGTTAGGGGTGACCTGACAGTGCTGGGTTGAAGGCAGATTCAGCTGAGGTGCTGAAGGTAGCTGCTTTGGAATGGGATATACTCCAATTTAAACACTTTATCCACTGAGACAGCACTAAGGTTATTTCATTCTCCTTGCTTTATAGCATAATAGGCTAAAATTAAAATTTACAGCACCATATATATAACTCATTTTCAAACAGCAATTCAGACTCTTGAATGCCAACCAGCTAATTATTGATATTTTACTCTGAATGCATTCCTGCTAATTGATATGTTCTTGCTCCACGTTTAACAACTGTAACCATCAGACAAAAAATGGTGCTTTAAACCGCAGGTATAAAACTATTTCCAAGTGAATTTCCTGAATCCTAATGAGATATCATACTTAAGTCCAGAGAATTCTGCTGCCTTATGCAGCCAAGAGAAACTCTACGCTGAAATGCAGGTATTTGTTCTACGTAACACAGACTAGGAGTAGGGTAATTAGGGTAATTTTCTAATTATTTCAATCTTTACAATGCTCTTTTTTAAATGCACACCTCAAACTTTACCATCAGATGGGTAAAAAAACTGAAAACCAAAGTTAAATTTATCACTGGTACGGTCACACACAAGCTTTTAGTTTTGATCAAGTACTCAAGAAAGAAAAAATCCAATGCACAGAAGATTGAATATGGAAAGAACATGAGCAAAAGAGTGCTGCTAGGGCGGCTATAATTGAAAAAAGATCCCAGATCACAAGCAAAGAAACCTCCCAAAAACAAGAACAGCACTCAAGAGAACACAGGTAGGGGCAAGGAGGGCCAGAGGTGAAGGCTCTGTGTGGTTAGAGGTGTCTAACACAAGAAAAAAAAAATGAAATAAACTTCTTGAATAAGAAGGTAAATCATTTTCTATCAACAGAAACAGCAATGCAAATCAAGCTCTCAAATAGCAATTTTGGAAACTGCCAGCATATAACAGCACTGAGCATTCACAGCAGCTCTCCTCGCACCCATAAATCCGTGTTGATAGAACCCAATAATTGTGCCGCAGCCACTCCTGATGTACAGCAAATATAAACCCTTGAACAGTCTGGTGTCATCATTGCTCACTCTAAGGCAACAAATACAGGCATAGAACCAGCTCGTAGCATCTCATTCTCATGGGTTTTTATTTCATGGATTAAAAAAAATCAATAGGAACCAGAAACTGAAGTTACTGGTCATTTACCCTTAGCACTATAAAACAGACTTGGGATTTAAATATGATCATCATAGCCAGTGAGCTGTAAACGCAGGAAAGCAGAGCAGCCGTTAAAATGGAGATGTGTTGCATTAACTATGCGATACAGGGCAATGCTGCATCTACATTTATTTACAAACCAGGAACTGTGCTTAACTGCCATAACAATATTTTCCTAGCAAATGCAGATACTAGTCAAAACTTGCCCCTTTTGCTTAGGATTTATTATTTAACAGCAAATGCATAGACACGGTACTTCTGGCACGCACATATTTCCTCTGATTTTACTCACAAATATATTCTCAACTTTTATATTAAAGCAAGAAAATGTGGCATCAGCTGATCCCAATGAGATCCTGCTGGGGATCCTGAGCTCCTATTAGATAACTGTGATGTCTAGAGAACAATTTGAGCGACGGATGCCACTCCTGGTGACACATCATGCATTCGGCTCCTTGGCTTTCAGTAAAAATATAAATAGACTGAAGGAGGTGCCCTGAACTTGAAGCTTTGAACTTAGCACAAAAGATGCTGCCATAAAGACAGTTTTTGTAAAATAACATTTTCACACTTTGGAAATGAAAATGCACTTTAGGAACCTGACTCTTGAGTGCTGTAGTTGAATTCAAGAGGGTTTTCAGCCTTCCATCTACACTGCATGTTTCTTCTTCACAGTTACAACACTACAAACCTACAAGATGTATTAGGTTAGTAAAATTTTGAACAAAAGCAATTAGATTTTTAAGGGCAATAAAATCATCTTAGAAATAATTTTTCACATAATTAAGTGGTTTTAATACTCGCACAGGAAGACTGTATTTTTATTAATTGTTTTTTAATTATCATTCGAGATCCTTAAAGCAAAATCATGGAGAAGAAGCTGTAGTATCCTGGTAATTCTTTTTCACAAACATTAAAAATATGGAGCACTGCTCCAGCTCTCTACTTGCAGCTTTTTTTAATCGCTGAAAAGTTAATTTAGTTTCTCCCTGCTAAATCAATCTGCACTGCTACTACCACCAGGGATGCCAGGCTCCAGTGTGAGACTTCAACAGTGAGAGTTTAAACTCCATCAGTACCTTAATGAAATGCCAGAACTTACTGGGAAATACACTGAGATTACTAATCCAATTTATGTTGTTTCTCCCCCAGACTGTGATATCTACAAGAAATATCACTGATTCTGGAAACCAGTCTTCTCTCTTGCAAATAAATCACGCTGGTTACCTCAGCTTGTTTTAGTGAAAACTCAGTTGCTTTTGAAACCACTGTAAGAGAATCTGTGGGTTTACCAGAATGTTTGTGAGAAGACTAAGCAGTAGTATTGCTTTTTGCAGATGAAGAATGCTCAACAATATTCCTCTTTAGACATCAGCAACGTACCAGACTATTAACAAGATAGCAAATGAGAACAGGATGACTCTAAGCCAAACTTAAAAACTAGTAAAACAGTGAATCCTACAAAAATCATTGCTTAGTTTAGTTTCAGGATTCAAAGAAATGGCTGAAAACCTTTTGTGAAAATTAAAAATACCAACCAATCAATCATTTCATTCAGTCCAGTCTTAACACTCTAGTTAATGGAGCAGAGACAGAAGCAGAGAATCAAAGACCAAGCCTTGCACCCACCTAACATCTCCCGGGGTGGAACTGCTCTGTTGGCTCCATTGCATGGAATGTTTGGGTATGGGGCAGGTGAGGAGGAGTTCACCCACAACTCAGGTGATGAATAGTTGAAAGATGACTGGTTACTGTGGTCCTGAAGCTCTTTACACTGACCAAGACTGTCTTGAGGAGTGCTTAATTCTTCAGAACAAGCCTGGACTGAACTAGAGGAAATTCTTCTTTGGTACAACGGCCTGCCTGGTCCTCTTGGTTCATACTGTGAGCAAAAAAACAAACAGAAAAAGGTCTTTTGCTTCTTTTATTCAACTGTATGTATCAAGCATCATTTCTCCACGCAATTTTTTTCTCCCTGCAATGTCTTATGAAAAGACCAAAAAAATCAGTCCTTAGAAACATTTAATGCATTTCAGGTTATAGCAGACACTCATCGTGTATTTTAATCACAGAAACCAGAATTTTAAAGGAAGTGCAAAGAGCGTCAACTGAGATTCCTTAATTCTTACCAACCTTTACATCTCAAACGCCTACATGGGAGATGTATCACTCTGTGAGGAGGAAGATGCCCAGCATTTACAAATGAAGCAAAGGAAGCACAGAAATATACAGGAGCAAGAGAAAATGTTCAATTACAATACTGAAAGGGAATAAAAAAGGACTTTAGTTTCCAAAGGGCAAATGAATGACTTAGTGTAACTGGGACTGGGAAAGAATTACATGTTTGGATACCAGTTTTGTGTAGGTACACAAAATAAAATGTTCTGGAGAAGTGTGTGTCCTCAGGAGCAACGATGCAGAGAATTTTCTCTGAAAGCACAGAAATTACTTGCTTTCATAAACCCAGCAGATCATGGGAGGAGTTCCGCTCCTTAACCTGTTGGCTTCGAGAGTTCAGATTTAGTGCCTCTCTGAACTTTCTCAGGATTCAAAGCAAGTCTGTAGTATTAGAGTTTCTTTTTTAAAATAAACAGAGGTTTTGCTCCCTTCTGCACTGTATGGACTAGCGAGAGACAAAAATAACAGAAAAGTCACAGGAGTGACAGAAGGGGAAAAGGTAAAAATACTCATGTAATGCCTCAAAAATTTAGCTAAATAAACATCAAATAACTTGCTTGCAGCGTCCCAATATTGCTGTTATATCATCCATACTGTTACAGCATGGGAATGGCATTTAGATACTGTGCCACCCTGCTCTCTTGAAGATATGGCAGAATCCCAGGATTATTTGGGCTGGAAAAGATCTCCAACATAATCCAACCCAGCCCAGGACCTAACATCACCCCAGTGGCCAGACCAGGGCACTAAGGGCCACAGCCAGTCTGTCCTTCAACACCTCTAGGGATGGGAACTCCAACACTGCCCTGAGCAGTCCAGTTCAGGCTCTCATCACCCTTTCCATGAAGAAATGCTTCCTAGCATCCAACCTAACCCTCCCCTAGCAGCTCCAGGCCCTGCCCTCTTGTCCCATCACTAGCTGCCTGGGAAAAGGGCTGCCCCTCACCTGACTACAACCTCCCTTCAGGGAGTTAGAGGGAGAAGGTGCCCCCTGAGTCTCCTCTTCTCCAGGCTAAACACCCCCAGCTCCCTCAGCCTCCCCTAATCAGACTTCCCCTCCAGTCCCTTCCCCAGACTCACTGCTTGTCTGGACCTGCTCCCCAGTACTTGAGGGGAGGCCTCACCAGTGCCCAGTACAAGGGGAGAATTATGTCCCTAGTCCTGCTGGTCACACAATTGCTGATCCAAGCCAAGATGCCATTGGCCTTATGGCTCATCTGGACACCCTGATGGCTCTTGTTCAGTACTGATAGGTCCGTCTCTGCCAGGCTGCTCTCCAGCCACTCATCCCAGTCTGGAGCTGCAGCTGTTACTGTGCCTGAACTATACGACCCTGCACTTGGCCCTGTTAAATCTCATCCCGTTGGCCTCTGCCCACTGACACGGACTGTCCAGATCTTTCTTCAACCCCCACAAAATTCAGAATGACTGCCTGACTCATACCCAGAAAGTGTATTTTCAAACCGAGTTTAACTGGAGATTTTGGTGAGCGATCAGGCAGTTATCAACATTTAGGACGCTTGCAAGTACAGAACCAGACAGAATAATTTAAGATTCCCTTTGATAAGCAGTTCAAATCTGGTTTGACTAAACACATGCACAAGCTTTCAAGTACCAAGTCAATGAACAGTTTTATAAACAGTGATCCAGAAAACAGTTCAGTAAAGACACCAAAAGTCCTAACAACTTCCCTGACACCTGCCTTAGAGAAGGGATCTATTAAAAACACACCTAGAACAGCAGTTTGGTTGGTTTGGTTTTTCATGTGTTCCACCCTACCTAGCACCCGAACTGGCAGTCTTGGAAACTTTACAAGCGGTAAAAAAGTCCCTGTCTAGTAACACTTTTACTGCATTTGGCATTTCTGTCACATTATTTTGAAAGGAAGTAGAAATAAGAACTAAAATGAATTTGCACTAATTACATAATGCCCATTCTACTTGTCTTCAGAGAGCAGGAGCTGTCACAAACTCTATAGGAATATTTATTAGTTTATTAATGCTGAAAACCCATTGCTCCCGTGTCCTGCTGCACTGACAGCAGTAACCGTTGTCACGAAGTATTAGACTTTATGGAAGGTGCTATGGCTTAGTGGACCGACACACAGAGTTTCTAAATGTCTGTAAAACCAAACCCTGCCACAGCTCTAGTAGGCCTGAGGACTCTCTTAGCCTCTTTGGATCTGTATAAGACAGAAATATGTAAAATGCACTGCAATTCCACTTCAGTTATTTCGCTCAGGCAGATAAACTATTTTCTGTTTTCAGAAGCTGAAAGACGATTAAATACATACTATGTGGGACAGTGATGAGCAGAGATACCCCCCCAGTTTCTGTAAAAACCCTGGCAGAAAGGTATCACAGCACAAGCAACTTTATGTACAAATACTGGGTTACGTGCAGTCAGTGCCAGATTATGTGACAATATTAATTCTGACATTCCTGAAATACAGTCTGGCTCCATGTCTACTTATCACACACTCCATAGCACTCTGGATTCCAACAGGGATTAAAAACTGTTCAAAACATGACCTGTCCTAGCTGTATGTGCTTGCATGTCCCATAACACACCCCCCCGGAGTCCAGAACAAAAAAAAGACTGAGCAGGTTAGAGCCAGCGCTGGTGAGGTTTAAGCTGAACCCAGAGTCATGCAGCACAGCCAGAGATCTCTGCACCAATTTCCAATACTCTGAGCCCCCAAAATACACAGGATGGCTTTACACAGAAACCACTCCAGCCAGGTGGGATTTATCAAACTAGGTTTTGTACCACGTTGAAACGATTGTACTGCAGTGCTCTCAAGTTCCTGTGAAAAGAAACTCAACCATATTCACTTATACTGAGCTGGCTCATTCAAGCTGACTTTCCACAGAGTCATCTCATGAGCTTTCAGCTGGGCTCTGGTTAATTAACACTTCAGATAAATGACATGAGGAAAATGAGGCAACGATTGAAAAAAACTCTGAGTAGCATTCAAAAAGCCAAGTCCTCCCATTTGGTAGATAAAATGTCATACCTGCGGTGATGAGAACAACATATATGCATAGGGTAATCAGAGAAGGTGTGGGGACAATTTTTACCTCACGCAAGCTCCCAGCGTGAGCTTTTAAGACACGAGGTATTTTGTATTCACTTCAAAATATAATTTGATATTAAAATGACACAACAGTTGCATGCACAGACAAACACGCCTACCTCTTCTAAGCTGTGGAGCGAAGAAGCAGATACTGCTCGAGATGCGAGTGGATGAAATGGCTCCTGACCGACTGCATGCTGATGATTCTGTATTTGTATAAAAGGGTTTTGTTGTGACCTATGGGGCAATGGAGGTATACCGTAATGAAAGCCCTGCCCCATAAGATGATTCTGCTGGAGGTTAGCGTAAGTCCACGATCCATCAGGTTGCAGATATTTCAAGGGAGATGGGGTTATATGTTCAGATGGCATAGAGAAAGGGGGGTTGTATATTTGGGGTAAATGCTGCTGAAATGCTGGGTTACTGGGTATTTCAATGTCTCTGTTGTTTTCAGTGAAGTTAGGAAAGTGACCGCTGTGGTTAGAGTTGCAGGAAGGAGAAGGGAGTGCTGGTGGGCTTCTGGGCTGAACTTGTCTGTATTGCAACAGTCTTGACTGAGGGGGTGGCATTTCAGCTAAGTCCCGACTTTCACTTTGATCACGGTGTGACAGTTCTCTGAGCAAATCCTGGAATCTGTATTGACAGAATAAAAGTATCAAGAAAAAGAAAAAAAATGTTTTGCTGAAATCCCACTCTTCTTGAGGTGGAGAAAACTCAAAAGCACAAACCACTGAATTTAAATACACTCATCACTGAGCTTACTGACCCTAACTTCAAAGGATAAGGCTATGAGCAGTCAGAAATTAGGCACAAGAGGATTAACTGGATGAAATACCTACCTGGATCATCTCAAAGTTTTAATAACTCTTGAGATTTCCTTTTCAGTCAGAAGAATCAATTTTTTGTTATCTCTTAAGAGGAGACAACTAAGGTAAGGATTTCCTGCTTTATTACACAAGGTGAAAAACTTGACTGTTTAAATTTTAACCCATTGAAAGCCAAAACCCAGAATAATCAGGGATTCCCCTCATTTGCAAATTACTCTTCCTAACTTTTTCAAAAGGTCAAGAGTATTGAATCCAGCACTTCACAGAACAGGTAAGAGAGCACTTAGATGCTTCACCATGGCTCTAACAAACCAGATGGAAAACAAAGCATAGTGGGAGATGACAGTAAACAGAGGCAATTTCAAAACCAAGCCTTTACAATATACATGATTAAAGCTGATGACCACTTGAATCATTCATTATCTGTTTATGTTCAACAGCTACCTTTCTTGCCACCCAAAAATGCTCCATCTCAAATACAAACATTTTTCTTCAATTTGCTTTTAAAAGCAAAAGCTTTATGAAAAGGAAGGAAAGTTTAGGTTTTACTAGGGAGCAGTGTTTGGGGAGGGGTTGGTTTGTTTCTCTGCAAGCACACAGATCTGAGACTGCTATTTCAATTGAGGAATTTACAGCTTCAATAGGCCTTAACTACTCTCAGACACCTCTTGTATAAACACAAGGCTGTTACTCTCCATCCGTTCTTTATACCATAAATACAACACTGAAAAGCTCCATAAAAGTATTTTTCCACTACATCTTTACTACCCAATGTACTAACAGAACAAAGCACAACACACAATAAAAGCATAGCTGTAAGTCAGCCTGCCAACTATTTTAACCTTCATTAACAGCAGCACAAAGCAATACTTTTAAGTGTCTTGCACTCAATCACAGTGTTACAGATAGGTGCCCACTGCTCAATTTTACACAAGCTCTGATGACTCAGTAAACAAATACCTTGAATATGTTGCCTCTGTTTCATCTTCTGTATTACTGGCAAGTTTCCAGTTTGCCCTAACTTGCTGCTGTTGATGCAATCCAATTGGTTGCTGAGGAAGATGTGGTAGATGAGGATGGTGATGGTGTTGATATGGAATAGTGCCTTGACTGAGATAGGCATTATGTTCATTCCATTGCTGTAACCTGGCTTGTTGCTGCTGCCTTATTGTTTCCAAAGCTACATTTCCATGCATACGATCTATAAAAATAGTTTTAAAACAAAAATTTATCTAATGCCCCTTTTTAAAGATCTTTATGTCAGAAAAGAATAAAAATAAAGAATATTTTTACACAGTATATTTCAGGGCCCATTATACACTAACTGCATTGCAGCGTATAACCTGGTTATTTAAATCACATGGAAAATCATATAAACATGAATCTTCTCATAAAGCACTGAATATTCAAACATGCCTCAAGCAGCAAATTATGCTCAATGACATTACTTATGGAAACTAACCCAACAATGACCCAATTCAGAGCAATATGCCTGAAAAGGTAAATACCTCCTTCATTTTCACTTCAGTGTAGTTATAATTGCACACTCTGAATTTCAATAAAGAAAAGTCACCTACCTAAAGTGTCCCCTAGAGGCATTCCTGATGGATTCTCTTCAATGAAGTTGTTCAAGTGGGTTGGCAGAACAGGGTTGTGCTGTGCAATAGGCCTCAAAGGGTTATTGACTTCTTGTAACATAGGTGGGGGGTGTTGTTCTGAAATCACAGCATCTACAGCAGGAGAATGTGGTCGGTGGGGAATTGGATTATTAAAAAAAGATTGGCTGGGGCCTGCCTGGTAAGCAGGGGAAAGCTGCGAAGGTTGTGGAGGCTGCTGATTCAAATGATTATGCTGCTGAACTACCTGGCTTTGCTGGGGTGGCATTTGGTTTTGTTGTTCAGGTAAATGGTTTTGTTGTTGACTTAAAAGACTTTGCTGCTGCTGCTGCTGCAGAGGGTATGGCTGCCTTGGTATCTGTGACAGGTGCTGGAAGTGGCGATTGGGAACTGCATACTGGGAGTGGGGTGGGGTGAGATGGAGATTCAGCTGCCTGGGGTTAAGATTATCTTTGCGATGAAATTTAGCATTAGGATAACCAACAGTGGAACGTGACTCTGGGCTTCTGTTCTGAGGATTTGCTTCTAAGTCAACCTAGAAAAAGAGAAAGAAGTTTGAAAATTCACATTACAAAAACACCCAAAGAAACAAACACATCAGTAATTAATAAGTTCATTAAAAGAGAGAATATTATAACCCCACAAATCCCAAAAAAGACAAACCCACCTGCTTAGGTTCCAGAGGTTTCTTCTCTGGTGTTCGAATTTTACCAATTTCAGGTCCCACAGTGTTTTCACTTTTACCTGGAAACAATTAAGAAATTAATTTGTTTTGATGGAAAAAGTTACTATTTTGGATTGAGTTATTTTTCCAGACATGGGACAATTTACACTTACTAATAGAGCATTTACAGCATCATAGACATTTAATAACATTTACCCAAAAAACTTTATTCATTAACCATCACTAAGTAGTTCTTTCAACTTGATTCCAACTAACATCAGCAGCAGTTACCACTGGACTGCAGAACAGAGACAGACCAATTACACCCTCAACATACACTCCCCCCAAACCTCGATTACTTCTTCCTTTGATTCTCAAAATAAGTTTGTTACTTTATTTGTAGTGGCAAATCACAGGCTATTTCCCCAAATCTGCAGAACCGTCGATGAAGGAAAAGGGAAGAGAAAAAGAAGACGAAGAAAAGCAAGAAAGAAAAAAGTCTTCTCCTATTTAAAATACAAACTCCCTCGGTGCAAAACTAATTTGCACTGCAATTTCAACTAACCATTTCGACTTTGTTCATGTTGCTCCTTGTCTTGATGCTGCAGCTGCTGTTGTTGTCCTATGCTAACTGGTGAGTGATGTCCCAAGCCGTAAGGTATAGGAGACCCCCGCCCATGTGCCTGTAACAGGTTCATATTATATGCCATAGCTGCTTGATGAGTAATGAGTCGAGGGTCAACCGCAAACCTACCCTGATACCCTGTCCACGGTACCTACAGAATTAAAAGAAAAAGGAAAGAAAAAAAAAGACACAATGGGTTACTTTCCTCCCTTAAACGTATCTTAACAAACATACTGATATTACCTCAGTAATAAGCAGTTTTCCATGACTGACACACAACTACTGGTAGTGCTGGAAAGGCAGAGGAAGGACTTGCAGCAAGAGGCAAAGAGCAAAGGGTTTGGAAGACTACCACAGGCAAAAACTCCTGTACGGAAACTCTTTCTTGCTCAGTGGTTTCAAAATTCAGAGACAAAAGACTGATGGACATTTATATTTTAATACTTTACACTACTGTAACACAGAAATAACCAGACATACCTCTGCACCCTCAAGAGACATAGTGAAGTTTACAGGACTGTTGGTAGAAACAAAGACTACCCCTACAGTAAGAACAAGGGGGATACATGACACAAGTATTGCAGATCAGCTTCCTAAACATTGGAGCAAAATTTACCTCTGGAAAGCATGCAAAAACTTAAGGAATTTTTACATTTTCAATTTTATTCCTAAAAGGAACACAAAGGAAGACAGCTCTGGATGAAATTAGTTCAATCTCACCCTGTAGGGAATTCATTAAAAGAAGGAAAATGTAAGAACAAGAGAAGAGTGCAGGGAAAGTAATCAACACTGGGGCGGACAAAGCATCCTTCAGTGATGGCAGCAGACAACTTCCTCATGTTTTTACCTTGGATATGGAAGCTGCCTTCAACCAAGTAGAGAGATCACTTTACCTTACGTGAACATAAACACATTTTATTTCAGTCCCTACTTGTTTTAACTGTATTAACTTTCATGCAATTTTTTTTTTATAAGTTAGTATTTGTCCTTCAAATGTGCACTTTGAACTTTAGCTTTAGGCTACTATTGCATCTGTACAATCTTAAATCATCTCCAACAAGCTTCTTTTCAAAAGCAGCTGCCTCATAAGTACCTCAGCCTCCCCACTAATTATTTAAAAATCCATCCTCAGGGAAGGTGAGCTCCAAATACTTGTTTTTAATATATTTCCTCTGATTGGAAATACATAAAAATCTATTAACCTTGGAACAGTAAGATGGAACTTTTTACACTATCTTGGTTTGATATTAACACAATGTGAGCAAGCATGACAGAGATACAGCTGCCGGCCTTCTCATTGCATTTTCGTTCATCCATCAAACACACAGTTCTAGTAAGCTAGGAAAAAGGAAAATACCTTGACCTAGCAAAGAAAACCCTGCCAGCTGATGTAAAACATACGACTGAAGTTCCTACAGCAAGTCCCCTATACAACATCCACAACCTAAATTACAAGAGAGGGCTTATAATTATTAAAATGAAATTAATTGTATGTCAATACCTAACATTTGGGATGGAATTAAACAAATCTGCACGTGTAAGTTCCATGTCCTTCCCACAGTCCTCAGGAGATGCATTAAAACACATGTGTTACCCCTCAACATAGCTTCTGCAGCATTTGTTTTTTCCTTCCCATTTTCCTCCTGGTACCTCAGACTGTGAAAGTCAGAAATAGAGCAGAGACTGCTTCTTCAATTTGTGAGGACTATTTGTAATGCAAAACTCCACATCACTGGTAACTTAAAGACTTGACTAGGAATCTCATTGTGTTCTCAAATGCCATTAAGGAAGGGGATTGGAGAGGAAACTGGTTCGCTAGGAGGTTCCAGGAGGGGAAAACATCCCATTATGCTTATTTTGCTTATCACTTCACTTCAGACACCTCTGCATCGCAGACAGCCAAAGCTAGTCATTTAAACTGTATGAAGCCGATAAAAAGAAACAAGCTCCATCTGAATCGCCTCTGTCTCTCCAATGATTAAGAACTGAACCAGGCAATTAGCTCAGATGCAGGTATCTCAAGTCAGATGAGACAGATTCCACTGCTGTGCCTACACCTAGAGCTGAGAAAATACACCAAATGACACGAACATAAAATTGCTTTTAGGCTGCCAGGTGTTATTTGTGGGAGCAATGTTTTTAAGTCCTCATTTTCTGTTCTTCTCCACACAGCCACACCTAAAGCCACCTAAACCCACAGATCTGAAGTGCTGAAAATCTTGCAAAATATTCCCTGATTTCGCCATTCATTTTTGTACATACATTAACCAAGGGAGAAAAACATAGAGAATTAATTCTTACAGGCAAAGGCACAGACATGACCATATTTCCTCCATAGACAGCAGGTACATAGAGAATACTTGTCCCAGTGTGTGGATCTATCCTTTGAACAGGACTTGGAGATTTCCCCAGATTGGGGTGAGGTCCCAGAGGAGGAGGGGGAGGTGTATATGCTCGGATAGGATTTCCAATTAGAACAGAAGGATTGGGCTGAACTGAAAAGAAAGAACAAAAATGATACAGATACCTAACAAAACATCTATGTACAAAATATACACACAAAACAAATATGAAAAAGACTATCCATTTCTTTTTTCATCCTAATAGCATCTGTATCTGCAAAGCACGTGTGCATCTCTAACAACAGAGGTCTGATACACTGAGAGGAAGCATTAATCAAATACTGCATGCCATGTCAAAAATCTGAAGAGGCAGAAAATACAAGTTGAGATGTAGAGAAACAAGTAGCAGGTAACTGCATCAATGAAAGAATGTCCCAAATCAATTACACATGATGGCAGTCAGAGTAGCTGTTAAACACTGCATCAAAAACTAGACTCATCTGCCTTTATTTACCAGGGAACACAAGCTTTAAATTAATGCTTTTTCAAATTAAAAACTAAGCTGTTGCATGTTACCTTGCAGAAGTATGATCGGTAACAGCTGGATATATGGCAGCACAACTGCAGTACAAAGTACATCACAAAACGGGGCAGGAAATATAACACCCTAACTCTTAATAGTGCAAACACACCAGTAGAGTACTTTATCTTATGGATTTCAAATGCAGTAATTTTAAGAGGCAAACAACGGTGCTGCGTCAGCCTGCACAACCCCAGTAAAGAGAGACCCTGGGAAATATTAATGTCCAGTTAACAGTCTATAATCTGTCTCCCAAATGCACACAAGAGGTAAATGGCTTTCAAGTAGAGGAGACCAGACACTCAAGTTTTGTGAAATTACTATCAGCTTCTCTGAAGCCACATTAGCATGACCTCAGAGGATTTCCTTTGGTAGTAGCACACATACTTACCAATCCCATCAGGCGGGAAATGGTCATTCTGGTTATGATGATGGACCTTGCCCTTTAAAGGGAAAAACAATAACAGCATTACTTTGTGTTCTTACACAAACCACAGCTTTTCATTTCAAGGGAACGTTATAATTGGACACAAAATAGAGTTCAAAAGCAGTTAAGACAATGTTTTAACCTTACACATTCAACCATCCAGTTGCATCAGCTGACTATGAATTTCCAAAGTTGGACATTAAATACCACTAAGTTAACTAGCCAGTAGGTCATTACCAGTCCCTCTGGAGATACTCTCTTCCAAGGCACATTTTTAGATGCAAAGAGAGTCACAGCAAGCTGCTTTGTGCTTCCTTTCTCAACATTTTATTTCCCACTGTTTCACTTCTTTTAGGAGCAGTATCCAATACTAACAAAACCCTCATAATTTCTCTTCTTTCCGTGGCACCTCTTGGTGGAAGCAGGATCCACTTTCTTCTCCAGGTTTCAGTTCAACAACCCTGGAGTCAAAGTAGCTACCACCAGTTTTACTCAATGGCTCATCCAGACTCTCAGGCATCTCCTTCTGGATTTTGCCCCTTTAGTGCCTGCTTCCAGTATTGCACAGTCAAGAACCAAAGTACTCTGGGGAAACTGATTTTCCTTGGTGACTTGTACATCAGGAGATGAACAGAACTGAGCTATTCCTCCTACATGCTCACGAGTTTACAGTATCAAGTCATTAGTTAACATTCATAAAGCAAGAGCATGTATTCAAATGCCTGTGTGCTCCTGCCTTTTGTAGGATGGGAATACCTTACTTCATCTGGACCTAAGTACATTTACAAATTTTAAATAAATCTAAAAACCCTTTGATGCTGCAAAACTTCTCTTGCCCAGGAGATAAGTCTAGGCAGTTTTCCAGCAGTCTGAGCAAATTAGTCAGGGTACAAAGACAGGTTGTTTGACAGTGTTGACTCATGCATAAACCAGATTAAAGAACTAGTCTCTGAAGTTTCCTCTCACTTTAAAAATGAATTATAGAAAAATAAAATAATAATTGCTTTTCATTGCAGTATTTATACAAAAGAAACCTGTTTATTCACTGAAGAGAGCAAGATTCAATCTGGAAATGTGCAGCAGCTACATGCCTTACCCACTCACTGTTAGTACAAGGCATTTCTGTATCTGTTTGGCTGTCAGTGTCAAGCAGAACATGCAGAAGCCTTAACAAATCTCTGTTCTACCTACCACTCCTGTATTTTACAGAAGCCATATTCTTAAAACTAAAACAGAAAACATTTTAACAAATTCATACGAATAATCATTAGAATATTCATAAGAACAGCTATCCTGTAGAGCAGAAGCTTCAGCATGTAACAGTATGAGACTGGTAATTCCAGGTCAACTGGGGCAATTTGTGAGTTGGGGAAGGGAGGTGCTTGGCTTTGTCTTTTAATGGTTTTGTTGGCTTAATGACTTTACAGCAGTCTTTCAGTAACTTAACCATTATGATTTCTCAAAGATACCCACATTTTTCATTTCTCTACCCATTTACAAAATACTTAAACCTTATACTGGAGCACAGATACACTCAATTTCCTCTAAAAACTTCCTCAACATTCAAGCATATAGAAATCCCCGTAACATAGAGGTACTCAGAGGAAATTCTGAACACAGTTTAGGTGACTTGAGATAGCTAACTCTTCAAGTTAACACCACTCCTAGCATCCACCTTTAGTCACCACATTTATTACCCTGACGGCATATGCTGTCCAGGATGCCGATGCGTTGCAATGCCTGAATACAGCCTGAAAAGCTGGAGAAGGGGCAGTGAGCAGGAGGTAGACAGACTTCTAAAATCCAGAGCCTAATTTACTGTCACTACCCTGCGGGAAGCTCTGAGTTCTGAAAACTTTGTTTCCACCTCATCACCTTTAATAAAGGTCGAGCCTATCCAGCTCCTCCTGCAGCTTGCTCTACCAGCCCCAGCCAAGCCCCACCATGGCAGGTGAAGGCAGATGCCCTCACAGACAGCACTGCCCCAAAACATGGCAGCCCACAGCTACCCAGTGCCATACTAGCTTCTCAAAGAAACATGACTGGAGCTCATTTTTCTTCTTTAAAAAATAAACAGCAAAGAGGGTTTCAACGTCCTTACAGAAACCTCTCCTCTCAGATCTGCTGAATACAAAAGGTGCCATTTCTGCAAAATCACTTTTCACCGCCTGTGAAAAAAGAAGCCCTGACCTGCACGGGTGTCCATACACTCACCACAAAACACTGCATTCAGCACTAGGGTTTAAATCTTTCATCTTTCAATGTTAAATATTGCACTTAGGAAGCTTAGAATAATCAAAGCTCATAACCTGCTTTTAAAACTTGTGCAAAGGGAAATGTACCACTCAACCCAGCCATTTTCTGTGTGTGTTTGAGCATTACCTGCTCACTTCACCTCTCCTACTGCACACACTAGCTGTCAATTGTATTCAGAGGGAAGCGATTTCATTATAATTATGATACAGGCGGTTAAAACACTGCAGATCTTAAGCTGAAAGTACAGTGCTGGCAGTTTGGAAGTGTCTCTTCTCATTTCTACAGCACAAGTGCTGGGTTTACCAACTGGAAGGAAAATAAACAGAATGGTCTCTTCACAAAACTTTTACTTTCCTCCATCCCCTTTTTGTTTTGGGGATTTTATGTACTATACTTGAATTTTCTAATACTTTCATTTTAGGAAACAAAATACATGAATAGTGATGCTCTATTTTTAAAAGAAAATGCATTCAGGGCTGAAGGACTCATGAAAAATAAAGAGTGCAGCAGCAACTTTATAAAGACACTAATTTTTTTAATCTGTGGTTTTCTGGAAGCCGAGTGTTTTGACACACGACTAAAAGCTTTGAAATCTGGTGTTTGTTTCAGAAAGTAATGCATCTTGAAGAAACCAAATGTTCTCACAAAAGTCTCTTTTGGTAAGGACTGCCAAAGAGAAGGCTTTCCTTTTTGTACTGTTAAAAGTTAAAAAACCTGTCGCAAAGCTATGGAAAACATGTATTATTCTTCCTCTTCGTACAACAGAACTCATCACAGAGCTGAAAACCTGCATTTCAGATGCATTTCTAAACACAATTTAATTGTATCTTGTGTGATTGTGAAATAAACTACAAAGAACTATTAAAACAGAATTACTACTAGACAAACAAAAGCTCCAAAATTTAGCGTTGTTCTTTATCCTAAGGAAACTTTACAAAAAAAAAAATTTAAAAAAAAGCTTAACAACAGCTGATAACATTACTGTAGAGTAGTAATTTCATCTCCCTGCCCTCTTGATGCTAATGAAATCTGGTCTTCTGAAGGACATTACCAGCGAGCTCATCCAGGTGACACACTGTTTTACAACATATTTTTAATTAAATCAAACCATTATCTTACATAACATGTCTCTATATTTTAAATGTGACTTTGATATCAAAGCAGCACTTTGAGCTGCTTGGGATAGGGACTGGTTCTTGGTCAGGTTTACTTTGGCTTGTTTAAATACTGAGGCCAAGATCCGTTGTTGAGGTTCATCAGGGTCATTGTAACACAGTCAGTGAAGATGTCAGCACAACCCAAGGTATGCACTTAGCAAGGAAAGAAGGCTTGGACAGCCCTAAGCTACATTGCTAAATCCAGAATTATAATACAAGCCTTGAGCTTCCACTTGAAAATGCTGAGGATCCCGCTGGAATTTGCATTCATATCTAATTGCACTGATGTCATTCTAAAACAGGTTGCTTGTTCCATAAACCTTTTATATCATTCCTCAACAGGCATTTCTACATTCACTTCCACTTTCTGGCCAAAATTCATCATCAGTAAAACTTTACCTTTGGTGGTGACTGCTGCTGTTTGGTGGTATTTGCTGAATGCTGATGCCGAAGAGCTCGGGGGATAAACTCAGGAGCCAGTGGGTTCAACACATAGGTTTTCTTTAACTCCAAAGCTTCCAGCTGAGCTTTGATCTGTTCAAATGTGATACCGTGGAGACTTTCATTCTCATGACACAGGGCAATAAACCTTTCCCAAAATTTCCTATGGAAACAATTTTTAGAAACAATAAAAAGGAGTAAGACTTGATGGCTGCTGTTAAAACTAAAACAATTGAAAAGAAATATTAAAAAGACAACGATCTTAAGGATGTGCCTGACTACAACTTGTTCTAGTTCACCCTTTGGTAATAAGGTCTGACTTACAAGCAAGCTCTGCTATTTCATCAAAACCTGTAAAATGATGTCACATTCTGCTGAGTAGCTGGCGGTACGGAAAAGAATCAATACCATAAGTTTACTAATATATTTTTTATCATTCAAAATAGTTTTCCCTAAAAGCCTGTCTTCTGTTGTGATTTTTTCAGAGGCAAGAAACATTCTTTTAAAATTCAGGATGCAAGATGTCCCTTTTCCTGCATTTTGCTGTAAGGCAAATACATCTTTGTGAGTTTTTATATGAGGATTAAAAACCAAAATTAAGATTTCACTGGGATGCTTCGATGATTAACTCCCTCTGATTAATCAGTTCAGTCACCAAACCTACTGCCAAGTTCCCCAAATCCACTGAGACCTATCCGCTTTTGCTTACAGTGCCCCAAGCAGTCACTCTACACATACAACACTTGTACTGGGGTGTAAGAACAGAGAATAAAATAACCCTGTCTCTGTCTTGGTGCGCTCCAGAGTTTAAAGGGAGTGTCTGCCAAAACAGCCCTGTCTAGTCCGATTGTAACACACAAAAATGTAATGATTACCCTGGGCACACTTCACAAAGCTCTCTCCAACAATCACTACAGTCTTGACTCATTCTGACAGGTATTAGAATATTTATAAAATTCAAGTACTCTCTAAACTTTTTTGAGGTCTGTTTTTCCTAATGAAATGTCACTTCTTTCAGACTTCTCTGCTTCTGTTGTACTAAAAAAGAACCATCTTTCTAGCAGCATCGTTGAGCCCCTCTAGCGCTTTTTTCAGAGTGAACGTTCAATTATTCAGTGAAACAAGACAATGGTGTATTAAAGGGAACACCTGAGATACATCTTAATAAAGCTCCAGTGCTCCTTATTCCTTAATTACCTTTTCAGTTTATAATTTTGAACAGCTATACATACATAAAGAGCTGCTGGTCTTCGAAAGGCAAATTCAATCCCTGACTGCCAAGACTGTAACTTTTGTCCCACGCTGATAGCCTATCCCTTTCTTTTAGTAAGGTTTTACATGTCTTATTTCATATATTCTGAAGGAGTCATACGGAGAAACTGCTGAGCCCCCAACATTTGAAAACTGGGTCCCCTTTGGGTACTTAATTTAAAATCTCAACACACTCAGGCTTAAGTGGTTCTCCAACAAAAGTTGTATTTAGATAGATGGTCAGAGAACCAATAATGGTCCTAGGTGCTAAACAGACTAACTAGGGATTAACTCCCTGATTTAGACAATAATGCACATCCTGAATCCAAATGTAGGAAAGAGAAGCCAAATTTATAAACTACAAGTAATTTCTGAATAAGCGGAAAGAGAAATCTTGGTCAGCACAGCACAGCAACCTCCGCAGCTAAGTCATGTATCTCTGCAGCATAAGTTGACGAACAGGAGACTGCACCAGCAGACTGTAACAGACACTCATCATCTGCGGATCGAGTGCTTGGGAGGCATAGAGCTCTCTCATCAGTTAGTTACATAAAGCAAACCTTGTCTAAAAAAAACAAGCAGGTAACAGTAAAAGTGAAATAAAGACACAACCATTATTTCTCTTTTAGTTGGAAATCATGAGCAGCCAGTTAGAGCAGATTACTACTAATATACTGATACTCTTGATGTGTCCCCAGCAGACAAATGGTTAAATTCAAGCTCTATTTCATAAGCGCGGTAAACAAAGGTTTGGTTTCCATTTGGGTTTTCTATTCTAATCTTTAAAAACCATATCTGTGTTCAATACAGTAGAAAAGTACTGCTCAGGAAAGCAGAATACAACTGACTAATACGGGACTTTAGCTTCATTTTAATCACATAGTCAGTGTTGTGTTTCCTCTCTTTGCCGAGTAAATCTCAGGATTTCTCTCTCATCATTGCAATATTTCAGCTCTTACATAAAAAAAAAAAAGAAACATTTGGAGAACAAGAACTTGGTGTCCTTAATGTCACCGTTTACATCTTTCAGCATTTTTCACATTTATTCACTTAGGTCTGTGAAAACTGAATTCGCTCAAAACATATTAGGAAAAAAAGGTTTTTCAGGTCTCCTACCCTCATATGACTGCCATGATATTCACCTTAAAAATATAACACCACATTTTTTAACTGAAATTTATATATACATTTTAACAGGTATAAAAAACCCACTAGAAAATAAAATTAAGCATCTGCAAGCATTACTGTCAAGGAAAAATCTGAGTAACTCTGAATACACAGAAGACATTTTAGTAATGACCAGGTGGTAGACACCTCAGAGCTTTTTCTCTGCAGACGGCTGCAGTGACTCTGGATAAGAGTGACTGACACTGTGACTCTGGATAAGAGGGTAAAATGCTTTACCATCTTTGTAAACATAGAAATATCCCAAATATGAGCCCAAATATGAGGAACTTCTATTCCATTATAAAGTCAAGGCTTTAAGTATATTATGTGTTAAAGTACCTGCATCTTCCAATGGAACATAAAGCAATAGGATCTCCCACCACAGCTACCAAGGATTGTGCTCTTGTAATGGCAGTGTTGAGAAGTTTATAGTTAGACAGAAAACCATAATCCAAGTCTTCGGTTGAATCCTCCAGCAACTGCTCTTTCCTTTTAATTGGTGTCTGCTTATGTTTGCACGTATGCCGTGTTCGTACTGTGCTGAGAAACAAAACTCTAAACTGTTTTCCTAAAAGGAAAGAAAAAAACCCAAAAGTCTGAGGTAATTGTAGCTATTTCCACAACCAGACCACTGCACTTGCTAGCCACATTTCACACCTAGATTTCTGACAAACTGACAGCTACCCTTCACAAGAAGAGCTTTATGCAAGAATAGTAAGTTTTAAAAGTTTTAAAAGTTGCACTATAAATAGGATATTCTATTAGAAGAATACTTCCTCTTTCAAAAACTTTTTCACCTTGATATTAATCATCCCAAAACTTTGTGAAATGCCAAGTAGCTCTACAACATTGCCAATCAACCAAAACCACATCTTGGACTTGTTTATGCTACCCTGAAAAAACCAGAAAGAGTAGGGGACCATCTTGCTTCATATTTTAAAAATCATCAAACATATGAATTTCTACCATGAAAAACCAGAACACACCACTCACTGTCACTCACTTGATTATCCTCTTTTGTTTATTACTGACTAGAAGTGCAACCTAGCAACAGGCTATGCCTACACACAATTCTTGTTAGCAATGTGATTTCAGGAACAAATAGCTACATTTGGGGACCCTTTTATACAGTCTATTCCACTAGAGAGGAAAAAAAAAAAAAGTCAGTAAAACATTTGAACCTTGGTGCAATTTTATGTGGAACACTGTTTTCCCCCTGATGACAAAAATACATCAGTTTTCACATTTTTCAATCAATTTATTTTTTGAGTAAGCTTGAACTTAATTTTGAAAAAAGATCAATCTCATATTCGTGAGTTTATTGCCTTGGTATTCAATGTTGGAATAACATCCAGGCAGCCTACTTGCCAGTTTAATTTTGATGCATCGTTTTTTACGGGCTTATATCACAGCTCTCCTTTTGTTCTGATCATTTTAAGATTATTTTAGTATGTCTTACCTAACTTCCCCAGTTACATTTTTCAATTCCTTAGTGTATCCTTGAGACATATAACTCTTACTTACCCTGAACGTTGAGCACTCTCTCCACACTGACATCAGACAGCCTTTTTTTCCGAAGTTCCGCCCGAATTCTGAACACTTGATCAGCATAAGGTGTTACGACACCTATACTGCCATCATCCAACTTGCCCCAGGCAACGGGCCATTTCCTTCTTAATTCTTCAACACGCTCTACTACTTCAAACACCTTAAAAGAAAGGCAGAAGTCTTAAAAATATGCTCCACTGAAGAGCATTCTTTGATATGGAAACAGAATTTGAATGTTAAAGCTCTACACTATTTCCATGACAGCATTACATAGCCTTCCTGAAAAAGCAGCAATACACTACAGTGATACTCTCAAATATCAGGCATTAAAACACAGTATTTTCTGTATAGTATCTTTTATTAATCGTGATAGAAAAGTTTTCCCACAAAAACATCACCTTTAATTAAAAGCTGGGAAAGTCAAGTACAGTAAGACCCTTCTTATCACATACCTCATTTTCATAGAGTAATATACTGCCTAAATAGGGATTCTTGAATTCATACTCTAGATTTTATGTGTGCCATATTAGAGTTTGATAGCTCTAGAAAGGGATTATGTATACCAGAGCACAATTGCTTCCCAAACCTGAGGATTCCACCAGGAGTTTCAGATTATCCATCAACTGCTAGTTCATCTCTCTGAAATGCTATTAAGTGTGCTACCTGACATGACTAATGAGTAATAAAAACTGAAAACCCCCTCCTGTGAGGAGACAGGCTCAAAGTAACCTCCTGCCAAAAAGCACCAGGCATAGCAGCTTCTATTTCAACACTGGATCGAGACATTGCTCTAGAGAAGGTATTTCTGAATAACTGAACAGAGGGTTTGCAGTTCTGTTTTGTTACTTTTAAAAATGTATTTACATTCAATATGTCATTCAAAAAACATCAAGATGTCATTTAATAAATATTTATTCAGTTACTTAAGGCATTATAATTGCTGGATGCAGTTTTCCTGTAGCATCACAAACACAAGCTCAGCCTCTTTGTGGAAGCCAGGCAGATAGTCCTTCCTACAAGGACCTCAAGAGTTCTTAACTTTCTTTTCTTCCTTATTCATCTTTGGGTGTGGGAAGGGGGCATTAAAAATACATTTAGTGCTTTTAGCTTTGATTGCTATAAAAACTGTAGCACAAATATAATGATCTCTTGTAAGGCACTTCAGTAAGCTTTTCTATAAAGCACAGAGCTTCCGGGTATGTGTTTAGCATTAAGACCATAGATGAAGATTTTAGAATTAAGTCCAAAAAGGGAAAGTGTATTTTCCTAATTAGTATTTAATATGGGCACCAATGAACCATAAGATGCCCCAATGCAAATGTTCATTAAGGGTCAAACAGCAAAAAAATCTCCCTCATCATCTGAATTTCAGTTTTTCATGTTGGTGTTTAAGCAGCTGTTGTCCTTCTTTTCTGCCTGTAGCTGTTAATGAGTCACAATTTTCAGACAGTTACTTGGCTACTGAAGATATTTTTAGACTTTTTTACAACTTTTTTAAAATGTCAAAGCAATTCAAGTAGTTTAATGAAAGTAGTCAGGTGCCTTCAGTTTTCTTTCAATGATGTGTGCAGAAGTCACTGGAGCCTCTTATTTAAGTGGATATTTTAATTCATCAAAGAACACACAACAGGAGCAGAACAACAAAAAGGTTAAACCCTGTGCACCAGATGAACTGCACCACGATAACAAGGGAAATGTTAGCATCTCTAACAAAACCTGCCACTAAACTGCAACCCAACATCAGCTAGAATTCCTGTCAGTTTAAGAAAATTTGTGATTTTTTTTTTCTTTAAAAGTGAAGGGCATTTCTTAAGACATCTTTTTGGAGAGAAAAAAAGAAGTTGGGTCAACCCTCCCCTAACTTGAGGTGACTAGAAAAAGTAATCTTCTGCCATGAAAGGTGGCAGGAACCTTTCATGGGTGGGAGGGGGGAAGCTTTCATGGGTGGGAGGAGGGATGTGTGTTTGATTTGGGGGAGGGTTTTAAACTCAAAGGAAAGAATAAGAATGAAAGTAATTTTTAAAGAATAAAAATAGATTTATGTAAAACAAACATATTCTCAGTAAGTTTTCACCTAGTTTTCATCTGCACATATTCAGTTAGACACTGATCCTAAACATATTAAAGCAAATATGAAATGTTACTCCAGAGGACTCTTATCTGAGTGGGAACATTTCTACAACAGTCAAAGAAATCTAAGTTTTACTTCAAATTGCAGTTACTCTCAGTTGCTAAGATACATCCATCAGAATGTCACAAAAATTATCAGGAAAGACATCCTGAAGAATGAGGCTGAGAGAACTCTATGCAGCAGAAAAAAAAGAAGATAAATTAGGGGAAATGTTTACCACAATCACAATGTTCACTACTTCTTGTTTAGCAAACACCATTCGTTTCTCTTGGTAGAGGATACTTTATGTCTTCCACCTACACTGAGCATAAACCAGTAAATACGGGGAGAGTGGAGCCTTAAGAAAATAATCAGGAATAAAGCCAAAGAAGAGTTACCTCTGCATTATTGTAAAAAGCTGTACTGTTTTTTTCTTGCACATCTTCCCCACGTGCTGTGAAGAAAGTCAAAGGGTAAAAATCTTTGTGTGCTGGCTGCTTTCCACTTGCCATCAATTTGCCTTCATAGAAAAGTTCAGATGTGTAACTGTAACAAGGCAAAACAGAATAAAATGTGGAGTCTACATATGAGCTCACTGACAAAACACACAAATCTTCATGATCAAATATGCAATCACAAAATACTTCATAAGGAAAACAGGAACACTGATTACCATTCGGCATCTTCAAGAGGTTTGTCTGAACTGATGTTTCCATTCTACAGACTAAGGAGAAGGCACTAAAAATAGGCATTTTTTCAACACTTTTTCTTCAAAGATCTTCTAATCTAAAACTTGGCAAAGTTATGAACATTCTCACTAATGCTTCACACAGAAGGCCTGGTGGCTTGAAGCTGAACAAAAGGAACACTTCTATGCTTCCAAAAATTTTTTATAAATAACTGGTCACAGAAAAGCTAAAGAAAACAGTTCCGCTACCAAAATGTCATCAAGTGACTACTGACCAGAACTGGCTTACACTGCACAGCCCTGAACACACAACTCTTCTGTGGATTGAGTTGCAGCAGACCACTGCTGCCAAAGAACAAATTAATTTCTTTAATTAATTTCTTCTGCAAATTAATTCTTAGTAATGAGATCTCATTAAACAATAAAACACCCTTTCTGCAAGGACTGTTTTTTCCAATTACTGCTCCAAAGTCAGGCTGAACTAATGGCTTGTTCTTTCCTTAATTTCTTTTGGTCTCTTTACGTGAGCTAGGAACGTGTGATTAATTAGCCCACTGCAAACCACCTTCCTACGCTTACTTACGTCTTAAGTGCCACGGTCCCATTTGTCAGGGGAATTTCCTCATCATAATAAAATAAAACAAACAGACGCAAGACCATCTCCTAAATGAACCACCATCAGAGAATTCAGCAGGTGTCAATTCACACAGCAAAACTTTCTAGTAGATTTTCCCCAGGCAGCTGACTAGCTCCAGTGGTGTTTCTGCAGTCCTTACCTCAGCATTCACCACAGTGGCTCCTTCTAGGAACTCATTCTCTGAACTACAACTGCTGACGTAATTTTCATGATCTTTCTAAGTAAAATTTCACAGACATTATTTCTAAGCAAAAGCTAAAAGGATCTCTTTTCAGATTTTCTCTCATTTACTACTCTAAATTTCAAGAAATGTGTAATAAATTTTGCACTCAGTCTCTAATACAATCTCATCAAATGAAGGCAGATCAAGCTGAGTAACAAATACATTACGTTCTCACTTTCGATTCCCCAGAGCACTTATATATTTCTGCTTTTGCTTTGAACACAGTGATAACCTAATTAATATGACTGGATACCAACATAATATTCCTTAGTACATATTTGAGCCAGGACTTAAACTTGAGCATTTTTCCCCATGACTGCACTTACTCTTTCTAGCACAGCTCATGGATGAGCTCATTAAACTAGCAGCCATTAGTTTATTATAGCATAAAAAAAGCAAACCCACTGATTAATGTGTCTTCAAAGGAAAAAAAAAAGACAAAACTGAGGAAGAAGCATACTCAAAATTTGACCTAGTTTTTTCTGTTTGTCGTTGTACATCCATATGTTCCTTATATTGTACACAGCTTACCAGTCTGAGACAATCCACCCCAGTAATTCATAAATTCTGAAACATCAGTCAAAGAAACGCATGATACAGTGAAAAAGTTCACACCTACTTGATGATAGCTTCATGGGAGCGATAGTTCTCACACAGCAAGATCCTGCATGGAAATTCTGCAGGGTAGTGTTCATAGAGCCGATCGAGCAATGAAACATGAAGGTTTCTTTCCCTGGCAAATTCACTGTAGACAAAAGGACTGAGCTGTAATAGACACACACACACAAAGAAAACGTAACTAAGTATGTGGACTTGGAATTTCATGCTTCCAACACAAGTATCTTGAATCAAAACAAAAATGAAACCTTATTTTTACTGTACCATGGCTATTCCATAGACATGCCCACTCCTACTGCAACAGTGATAAAAGACCAGCATGTTCTTAAAGGAAAAACAAAACATTCAGTAACCACGAACAGAGGCGAGAAGAGCCCTTACATCTCAGGTTTTCTTCAGAGTGGCTTGCACAGATGAGTAACTCAAATTAGACAGCTATTTGGAAGAAACTAACCAAACAAAAAAAAGAACCCTGCAACCCCAAAACTGTGTTTTGAATGACATTTCACCAGTACTCTGACAAATGCCTTACATTTCAGGTATGAACACAAATAGCAAGGATCAGAAAATACGGACATTTGTAACACAATTTCCAGAAGTTAAATAGAAAGTAATTGGAAAAACTAGAACTAAAGCAGCCTAGACATTATTGCTCTGAATTACTCTGGGTTTGTTTAACAAGTAAAACACCATCTATTACAGGAGGAAAAATAGAACCAAAGATGATAAGAAAGGATATTTTTAATGAAATTTTAAATAAAGCCAATTTGAATAAATCCAATCTATTTTGTCACTCTGAATACATATGATTCAGATTCTGGGTTTGAGTTTCATTTCAGATAAATATTAGTTTTAGAAATTGAAATATTGGCTAGCTCACAGACTAGCTGCTGTAAGAACCTGAGCTTTACACACTTGAGACACATGGCCAAGTCAAGCTTCTCACCATCCAGCTAGGCTGATAGGATCTAGCCTGAACTGTTAAGAACTCCAACCTCCTATGAAGAACTTTTGGGATGTGTATTTCAAAAGTGCTATCCCAGCCCTTTGGATTACTACTATCATGATTTGAAATTATCTAGTCATATTAAATCATAGGTGGCAACACTACTCGAATTTTATTACTATTTCAACGTACTATACTGACAACTCACGCACTTCTTGCCTCAATTCACTTACTGTAAAATGGAGACAACAGCATCTTCTCACTTACAGAAATACTGAGAGTCTATATTAGAGATTATGAGGTATTTGCAAAGCACAGAAACATCGAGCAGATAAGTAACTTATATATACAAATATTATATATATACACTTTAAATTGATAAATTCTCTAGCTCTTACCTGCATGTGGTCTCCAGCCAAGACAATTCTGGTGTTTTTATTAGCTAATGCTAGAGGCATGATAGTTTCACACTCCATGGCTTGCGCAGCTTCATCTAACAGAATGTGTGTAAAAAAACCTGTAAAACAGAGATACCAGCAAATAAATGAACTTGAAAGATGGTAAAATAAACAGCTATAACAATACAAGAGACTGCACAGAAAGTTCTGTATTCTGACAGTAACCAAAACTAGAAAAACATTCAGCATGGCTTATACAAATTCATTTCTAGCAACAACTTTCAAGCCTATCAAATGGCCAAAAGTGCTCAATTGATTGCCACTGACATTACAGTAGCCCATAGATCTGGCTCTTCCTTCTGATGTAAGTGAAGTTAAACTACTGTTTTATCCAAGTTCCTTACACCAAGAGGAAATGCCTTTCGGCAGACCTCCCTAAGTATGTTTCTCAAATCTGAAAATCTTTTCCTGAAGAGCTTTGGATAGTGACAATAAAAAGGACTTCCTCAGGTACTTGAGTCCTACTAAGTATTTTATATACTGAATTTCCCATTCAAATTGCACACGTACCTGAGCACTTTGCTGGTTATGGGCTTTAAGGAATGTTGGGTGAAAAAAAAGGAACAGAAATCGAAGGTAAATTTAAATTCAATCTTACATTAATATTGGACTGAAAAGTTTGTTGGATGGGTGGGGGTCTCTGCACTGGAGAACACATACTTGAAAAAACTGGGCCACAGTAGGCTAATGTTTTATGAAATGTAAATTCTGACACGCTTAGTTTTATACATTGAGATAGATTATGGTTTAAAAGACAGTATTGGAGGACTTAATGTACCATCCAATTAAGTTTATATACATTGAAGTGTAGCAATTTTCTTTGGAAAACATTCATTTCATACAGCTGCACACACATTACCAAGGCATGACTGTACACAGCTTGTTGCCAAAGAAAGCAGTTACTTCCATCTAAAGACTTGAAAATATTTACCATCAATTCCGTGTTAGTTTTCTCTCCTGCAACAAACGCCTAAATGTAGCCATAAAAAACTAATCAGACAACTTCGGCAAAGAAATTCCACCTTCTCCAGAAAGCAGATGGATGTCATTTCGAGATCAAGTAAACAATAAACCCTCGTCAGCCTCTGCCCCCAAAAAAATCAGTCTAATGTAGTGCAGTTTAGAAAACAACCCTAGAAGTATCACGTTAACGCAGCATGGGCTTGTACATGTGGGAGTTGTTTGCAAAGCTAAACAAGTCACAAAACAAGAAAAAAAAAGCTCTCTGTATGTATTTATGCTTACATGCTCCACTGAGTAATGACCTTAATGAGCATAATATTCAAAGTCAGAATCTCAAACAGAATTTTCCCTCTTGGATCTCAAAAAACACCAGACCACAGAAAGCACTGCTTCTTGCTTGCTTTCTTTTTTTTTTTAATAAGGAAAAAACAGAATAAGCAAAAGGTTAATTTGAATGCCAGTAGTTTGTAGCTTTTCATTTATTTATGAAAAAAGAAAAGACCATTTTAAGATGATCATTGTTTACTTTATTTTTTAATAGTTCAAATAATTGAGGAAGGAACTGACACTGGTAAGAGGAAGGTAATTCTACAACACGGAACTCTTCCTCTTTAGAAATTATCTTACCTGGTTCAAGATCCAGTTGACATAGATACTGTGATGTATTTAAAGTAACCACTACTACTCGTTGCTTAAGAATATCTTCTTTCTGTGGCATCTGAAAGGTGGAATGTGTGCTTGAAATCAAACAGTACTGATGCACAACTGGGTGGACAGTCTTTACCCAGCGATTTCTAAAATATACCCTGGAAAACAAAAAAACGAATTAATTTTCTATACCGTTTCAACACACTGACAGTCTAACATTTCAAATGCTAACATTATGCTTATTGCTAAATAAATGTTAATCTTCAGGAAGCAAAACATCACAACTGTGCAGACTTACATACTGAAGTGTCTTGGATTTACCTCTCACTATTTGCTGCAGTGCAATACTACATACACCAACACATACCAGGGATTAATTCATATATGGAAACCTAGACATTCTTCCCATAGTAAAGCTCTGCAATCCTCACATAAATGCCTATCTCATTTTAAACTATCAGTAAACTTTCTTTAAAGACATAAATCTTCAAGTTAAATCAAGCCCATAGTGTCGGAACTGTTAGAGCTTCAGTGGTCTGCACATTTCATCCACAGGAATTACAAAATATGTTTTTCAAAAGCTGTTAATAAATTCTTGTGCTTCCTTTTACATAAACTACTTATCTCCTGGGTTCTATAGTCTTTTTTTTTCAATCTTAACCACGACACACTGTAGAAAAGAATGAGAAAACAGGGCCAAAAAGGATAGCTACAGCCCAATATACCAGGATTTTGCCAGCAAAGCGCTGGACTTCAATCACCTTTCCAAGACGTAAATGGTAATTTTAATCCCTGTATCATGAGATCAGAGATGACTTTTTCTTAAGTTTTTCTTACAGCCAGTCTACCTAAATAGAAAGAGGAACAGGAAAGACAGACAGACTGTAGTCCAGAGAAGAGATCACAAATACCTGCACAGAGGCACAGAGAAACAGAGCAAAACAAACCAGCTGAGGTGCTGGAGAAAGATGTCAAAGTGTTTCTCTATGGGGTGCTCCTCAAAAATACAGTCTGTATCAAGTAAGAACAGTGGACCTTTAAACTACAGGAAACTATTGTACAGATATTAATATTTAGAATTTTAATTATTAAAACTCCATATTTAATTGTATGTTCCTGTGCGACTTGGTCTAAGTGATCCTGCTGTGGCAGGGGGATTGGACTAGATGATCTTTCAAGGTCCTTTCCAATCCCTAACAATTCTATGATTCTATAATTTACTTGTTTCTGACTTAAGATTAAATGGCTTAAACTAACTGCAGTTCTAAATATGGGATTTAATGCTGTTTGGCTTATCTATTTATTTATTTTCTCCTGTGCCCATATTAGAAACCTCAAATCAGTAATCAAGCATTTGGAAAAGTAATTATGCACGTAAGTGCAAAACATGACTGCCCTGGCTGGACTTTGGGTATCGTATCTGTCCACCCACGTTTGAAAACGGCAGCTCTGTCCCATGTAGCATGAGATAAATCGTTATCAGGATTGCAATAAAATTGGTTTGTGAAAATACAATGTCCATCTTGGACAACAAGCACAAAATGAGATGCAAAGCAGTGCAAAGGCACTGCAGAATTCTGAAGAGCTATTTAATTTGACAACACTGATGCTCTGTGAATAAAAGTGACTCCATTTACGACCGGGTTCAGTGCAGGAGCAAACACCACACTCCCGAGTCACTCTCAGAACAGAATCTTTGAATATTACCCCAACATATTCGTTGTCAGAGATCAAACATACGTTTTATTTGATAATCTGTTATTACATCAGTGTAACAACACAGGCTAACAGCTAGTACCAGGTAGCCAGAGCAGCACAAACCCTGCTGTCTTTCTCCCAGCCATTCACTCAGCTTTCAGAGGATTCTTTTCTCAACCTTCACTGAGGGCAACCCTCATCTACCATCTCACAGGAGTACTGTGAGGATTAATGAGTTTATTGTGAGTTTATGTTTGTAAAGCACTTTGAGATTCTTGGATGAAAGGTGCTATTGAAATGCAAAATATTATGGTTATTAGACATTATTATACCGTGCACTGTCTTTTATTACAAAAATTCAACTGTGTGTGACTCAGATTGGCTGACAGCATTTCAAACTGCATTGCTGCTTACCCATTAATTTCTTTTATTTTGATGTGAGATCAAAAAGGTATCCCAGAGCTATTATTCACCATCGGCATAAAAACACCTGACAGATGTGACTACTTGGAAAATGTCGTGACATAAGGAACACATACTGAACAAGCAATTTCTTTCTTGGGTGCAATTTGGGCTAATAAAATAACCTGTAATTCCATTAGCAGGGTGAGTTTTTTCTTAAAGTTAGAGGAACACTTTACAAAAACAGGGTTTACCAGCTTAACATGTTTCATCCTGCAATATAACCTTAACTCAAGGTTAAATCTTTAAGAGTGAGGACATGAACAGAAAGAGCCATCTAGTGAACTCCGGGATTGATGTTACAAACAGGGTTTTGGGTTCTTCAACCATGGGCTGCTATGAGACTCCTGGCCTGCAGGCAGGAGGTGGGATGCACCTGCCCCAAAGGAGGAAAAGAATTTTGGGGCAGGAGTTAGAGGGGCTCGTTGACAGAGCTTTAAACTAGATATTCAGCTCCCTCCCCGAAATGTTTATACACCAATGCACGCAGCACAGGCAATAAATGGGAGGAGCTGGAGGCCGTTGTGCAGCAGGAAAAGTAACAATCACAGAAACCTGGTGGGACGACTCCCACAACTGGAGTGTTGAAATTGATGGCTATCAACTTTTCAGAAGGGATAGGCAAGGAAGAAGAGGTGGTGGAGTGACATTAGAGAGACATATGAAGCCATACAAACGAATGCAGGTGAGGACAGAGTTGAGTCACTGTGGTTAAGAATTAGGTGTAAAGCTAGCAAGAGAGATACTGTGGTGGGAATCTGTTACAGACCACCCAACCAGGATAAGGAAACAGATGAAATTTTTTATAGGCAGCTGGGAGGAGTTTCACAGACACTGCCTCTTGTGCTCATGGGAGACTTCAATTTTTCTGATACCTGCTGGAAATACAACATAGCAGAGCGAGAACAGGCCTGGAGGTTCCTGGAGTGTGTGGAAGAGAAATTCCTGACACAACTGGTATGGGAGCCAACCAGGGAAGATGCCCTCTTGGACCTGCTTCTTGTGAAAGGGGAAGATCTTGTGGGACAACTAAAGGTTGGAGGTTGTCTAGTGCACAGTGATCATGAGTTGACCGAGTTTTCAATCCTTGGAAAAACAAAGAGAGGGACTAATGAAACTGTTACCTTAGACTTCCAGAGGACAAACTTTGGCCTGTTCAGGAGACTGACAGGCAATGTCCCTTGGGAGGCTACCCTAACAGATAGAGGAGTCCAGGAAGGCTGGACATACTTCAAGAGGGACGTCTTAAGGGCACAGGAGTAGGCTGTCACCATGAGACAAAAGATGAGCAGGCGGGGAAGGAGACCAGCTTGGCTAAGCAGGGATCTTTGGCTGCACCTCAAGGACAAAACAAGAGTCCATGACCTCTGGCAGAGGGGGCAGCCTTCGCATGAAAACTTTAAGGATGTAGGCAAACTCTGCAAAAAGGAAATCAGGAGGGCCAAAGAACAGCTGGAGCTCAGGGAAGGTCATTGAACACATCATAAAGTGCCATTGCACTTCACCTACAGGACAACGAGGGGATCAGGCCAGCCAACACGGGTTTATTAAGGGCAGGTCCTGCCTGACGAACCTCATCTCCTTCTATGACAGGATGACCTGACTATTGGACAAGGGAAAGGCTGTGAATGTTGTTTACATGGACTTTCGAAAAGCCTTTGACACTGCTCCCCACGGAATTCTCCTTGCTAAGCTGCTGCTCATGGCTTGGACGAGCACACAGCCTGCTGGATAAAACACTGGTTGAACAGCTGATAAAGACCACAAACATTTATTCAACAGACTAAGTGCAGAAGTAGTGAGTTGAAATCAGTAATTATGTTTCATAATAATTTCCCTGTTTCTGTTTCAGGATGGGATTGCTCCTAAATCACTTAAAATATACTTCTAAAAAATTAATAAAGGGAATCTAAAGTCAGAATCTCTGAGGGAGGCTAAACAGCTTTCTTCGTACTCCTGTTGTACAATAGCAACTTGTACTTCTCATGGCTCCTTTCTGGCACAGAGAAAAGGGACTATATTTTAGAAATGTTTTTCTGAATTGGAAAACTAACTCCTCCCAGTTCTTGATAAAGGCCCAGGTTCTTCTTTCAGATTTTGCTCCAAAGAACTCCTCCTGGATAAACTCCAATGCCACCTCTTCAGATTTTGTGCAGCTATTTCTCACCTGAAATCCCTCAAGCAAAAAGAACATGGAAGCTAAGGAAAAAAATCTATTTAATTTCATACCTCTGTTAAAAGATTATTAAAAAAAATTAAGAAGTCCCAAAAAACCTTTTAAAAAAGACCTTAAAAGTGCCAGATTTCCCTCTTCTATTTCTTTTGATCCTCCTCCAAAGAGATGCTCACTGTCACAAACAAGTATTTTCCTTGGTATGCAGGCATGTGAAGAATGTGTCTTAGCACAGGAACTTAACTTTTGTAATCAATTTTCCTTTGAGGATGGGATAAGATAGAAGGTAGATTTTCAAGAAAGGACTATTTAGCTAAAGAGACATTTAACCAATATTTGCTAAGGTAAATTCATACCGTGTTCAGTACAAGAATTTTACTCCAAGCAATTTGAATAAAATGGGGCAAGAGTCCTTTAAAAACCTCATGAATTTTTTATTTAGGTTGTGAGGTTTTTTTAACTCAAATTCTGGTTGTCTAATAGATTACTTTTTTATATACACATATATGTATGTAGTACTTACAAGTCTGTTATGACATTTAAAGTATTCAAAATGAACTGGAGCAAATGAACTATCAGCAAAGATATTTTAACCAGAATCAATTTATTTTCTGATTCCACTGAAAAAAGAGTCAGCAATAAAATGTTTAGGAATAAATAAAAATACTGAAAATACTAAAAAAATCAGTATCAATCTCTTTCCTTTTATCCAGTTTTACAGGCAAAACCACAATGTGGATCAAACTAAATCGGAAATGTGCAAGTGAAGTGATAGTAATAAACAGTAAATACCTGAACCACTGCATGTCTGGAAACAGAGAGAGAAACTGCTGCTATCTCCTCCCTACGTCTTGACTGGAGTTTTTAGGAGATTATGATAACCTCAAGTATTTAGCTACAGTGCCTACCTCAGCAGACTAACTCTTGAAGGCTCTCATGGCTGATGGAGAGAGACAAGCACATCCACAGAGTAAAAGGTTACACCAACTAGGAACCAATTACTCCCTCTTGCAGCTCTGACTCACTGCTAAAGGTGCCTACTTCTCCACACTTAAAATCAAGTGTCTTGGCACCCATCAGAAGCACTTAATTGAAGGCTCTTTCCTCCTAACTGTAGGTTAGGTTTGGATTTTTGTCGTTCAGAAACACTTTCGCATTCATTTACAGAAGTAGAACACAATAGTTTCAGTTTCAAGTTTCTTCAGTAAGAGTCAGATTTTGAAGTGTGCCCCTAATACACTTGAACCATCTAATCAAACCCAGGGGCACTTCTTGTTTCCCATGTAAGAATTTGTTTATGGGCACCAAGATGATGAGGTATTTAGATGCAAACTCAACATAAATTCTCAGTGTCCATTCTGACTTTGCATTTTCCAAAGGGCATAGAGAGTTATTTTGTTAAGAAAAAATATGGATTTGTAACACCATATTTAAGCAAAAAACCCCCCAACCTCTAGGCTTCAGACTTTTCTGTTGCATCACTGCCAGGGTAACTTACTCAGTGTATGTCTTAGAGGGATTTACAGAAATATTTACACAGTTCTCAGTACTCAAAGTTAAATGATTAAACTTTCCTTCCTTAAAAACAATATAAATATTATGGTGCTCCCTATTAAGCTATGGAAGTTTTTTTAGCAACTGATCACTTCAGCCAACTTATCACTTGTAGAGCAAACAAGGAGAAAAGTCTACAGCAAACCACCCAGTTAGAATACATCCTCTGCAAGCAGCTCACCCAGCTCTGAGGATTAACTGCTTCTACTACACTGGATGTTTCCTTTATAGGAACTGCAAGAGGCTCAGAACACCCTGTTTAAACTCACAGTAATGAATTTAATTTCAAAATACAACTTGACAGCAGTTAATAGGAAAGTAACAGAGCCATAACTAATTGTATGCCAGGAGTCTCTCAGAGCTCCAGCTTGCAATTCAGATAAATTGACCCTGTAACACCTCCCAGATCAGATTAGCTTTCAAACAACACACACTTCTCTATTTTATTAAATATTATTAATATGAGAACATCGATACTTGTGGATCCATAAATCTATAGACACAATTCCAGAAGTGCCTCTATTTTTTAAAACTTTATTTTTTCCAATAGAGATATCATGACTATTTGAACAGTATCATAACATCTACAGCAGCACCTTCTGAAGGCTTTGTAACAAACACTATGACAGTTATACTTTAATTCAAACTTCCAGTGATTTTGAAATTATATGCTGTAATTTTCTTGGCAAACACGTCCATGTATTTTAAACACTTCTGTTTACATATGGTTTTCAGAAATATTTCTCAGACTGGACTGTAGAGTTGAATATAGCACATAAAAGAAGGTAGCAAAACCCTGGCGACAATAATAAAGCTGTAATTAACAACTTGCCCAGTTAAGTCACAATTCACTATTCCCAGAAGTGTCAATTACACACATTTTTTTCCTACTCTAAGTTAAGACACCATAATGGTTTTCATCACAAAGTGCTTTACAAATCTCCTTAAGACAATGTCTGTTAAAATACGACCAGACCAGTTAAGTTTTTAAAACTAAGCTGCTGCCTTTTTCATGGCCAGATCTTCAGTGTTTGTAAAGCATCACATGACTACTCAAGCCAGCAAACCTAAGAGAATTTACACCTGTTGTAAATCTGGCCTTTTCACATAGCTTCATTCGTTTTACTGACACTGCATCAAATATAAGTCCAGGATGGTTTTTAATAGCTAGCAAGTAACCACAGAGCCATTTCCTTAGTACTATAATAAACTCACACAGTGGCATTCAGAAAATAATGCCCATAATTTAAAACACACGTACGAAGCTATCAGTATACATTATATATATTGTGATTACTGCACAAAATATTCCCAGGAGTAAGTTCTGACCATAAATAAATCCTCCTTAACTATTTCTATGCAAGTTTACTCTCCTTGCTCTTAAAGTTTCCATTTCTTCTGCATTTTTTCCTTAAGTAACTTCCCCAAGATGCCCACGGTAAGAACATTTAACCACAAATACAATGACTTCAAACTGACTTATCAGAAAAGGCCAAATTACTTCCACATGATTCTCTAAATATGCAGCTCATATGACATCAAATTTTTTCTTCACATAGCCAGACGGGTAACCCCAGCTTCCAAATTATCATTGCAAGTGTGAGTCAAAATTCTCAGGAATTAAAACGCAATTAGAAGTTCATTTTATTTTATCATACTAGCTTTTAGAGGAGCATATCAAAAGCTTGCTCATTAGGACAGACACATTTATCAATAGAATAATAAAAGCTTAAAAAAGGATGTCTTTATTTTTTATTTAACCAATGAGCCAACATTTCATTGTTAATGTTTCACGTTCCTTTTTGTCTATGTTTTTCAAAGCACTGCTGGTAATGCCAATAAGCTTTTATGTTTTAAAAGTTCTTTAGCCTTTTTTATAGACACCTTTTCTTAAGAATAGTATTTTACAGATACATAATAAGCCTTAAAAAATACCTGAGAGGTCTCGCCTGGGGATTGCCTGCTTCTACATATGGATGTAAATAATCCTTTATGTAGAGATCAGCAGCACTATTAGAATGGGTGCAAATGAGAATCCTGCTGGAATAAATGGTGCAAATAAAAAAGCAATGAAGAAACAGAAAACAATTCAAAGCAGTAGAATACAAAAAAAAAGGAAACAGTGGCCATCTTCCTGCATCTATCCCTTAACAAAACCAGTCACTAACCTACTACAGTTGGCATGATTCAGCTCTTTAATTCAAACCCTTCAGTTAGGAAAAGATTTAAAAGTTCAAACATTCTTTTCAATAACTCTTGTGTTATTATTAATCTAGACTTAAGTAAAGAAGAGCTTTTGTTACCTAGCATACTGCAAAACGTCTTGCCTTGAGCAAATCACAGTCATTCTATATATTGTCCATTTTAAGTAGCTTTGTTCTACATGGAAAATATAGACTACGACTATAAAATTACTTTAACACTCAAAACAATGGATGGCTTGGGGGTTTTGTTTTTAAGCTGGATGGAAAGTCTGTATCTCTACCTTTCACTTGAATTTAAGTTTAAAATGACATGTTCTCTGCTCATTAAGCATCATTCTGTATTTCGTGTCCCATCTCACCTAGTATCCTGTTGTTGGAGTATGTGCTTGACTGCCTGAGCCAGAGTGAAGGTTTTTCCTGTCCCATAGGGACCGATGATAAGAACAGGAGGCAGTTGTATTGAAAGTGGAGTAGTGATAGCCAGAACAGCCTCTTTCTGCTTAGCATTTAGTCGAGGGTCCAACTGCTCATCCCATTGTCTGCACAAAAGGAGCCAAAAGAGGTTAAAAACAGAAACAACAATGATCCACCATCAGTCAGGAAGGAAACAAGGTTAATATTTCAAATGCTTTAAAGAAACAAGAGGAGCTTCCATGTTACTGCATTGATTGTGTCATTCTGAGGCACACCGAAACAAATCAACACATCTAAATAAACAAGCACATGATTTAATTACAAAAAATCGGATGATACTCCAACAAATCCATTAGGTTTTGGGTTTGTTTCCAAATGAATGTAACAACTTCTCAATTTACATTATCGCCGTAACAGCAATTAAGCTGCACAGTACACACTTTAGACAAAATATATGCTACCCCATCACCTGCTCACAGAAGCAAGCAGACATACAATGATTATTTACTATTACTACACAAGATTTAATAATAATTATAGTTCTTTCCCTGTGGTATTTACACTGATAACTATAAAAGTCTGCTGTATGACTCTATACAACTCCAGGGCTTGGTAAAACCTACCTACAATTAAATTAAAAAACAGTTAAAGAACTAATGGCTACCCATTACCTACAAACTTCTCTATTTTCTTTTTTTAAGATCATTAAGGCACATACCTCTAATGAGAAAATAGCCTAAAAAAAAGGATCTTTGCTGTAAGCAGCTAGTGATACCAGCATTAAGAGGAAGTTTTTAATATTCCCAGTGACTATTTCCTTGTAAGATTCACAATAAGCATAATCAACTTTGGAATATCACACTAAGAAAAAACTATTCCCTTCCTTCCGCCCATACTGTCTAAGCTGTGATGCATGTAGCCACCCTCCTCACCCAGAACACTGCTCCCATCCTTTTATCATCTCTGTTCTTCCTACACTTTCTAAGACAAGGTAAAACATCTCCAGGAATTTCTATGTTACATTATCTCGTAGTGTGAGGTTTTTGGCCAGATCCCTTTCTGTTTAATCCTTGAGCTATCTTCCGATTTGTACTGCATCTAATCACACTCTCAGTTGTCATCGTCAAGCCTCCACAGGACTCCTCACATGCCTTACAGACTACCAGCTCCATGCAGTTCCTATTTCCTTGGTTTCCAAGCACAGAAGCCTCACGGCTCTTTTATCCTTCCCAAATGCAGCAAGAATACTGACCACACTCCCTAAGCAGCACAGTCACACATTTCCCACTCTTTCCCTGGTCATTCCTCTCAGTGTTATGTCCACATTTGCATCATACTCAGAAAGTACGGATCACAGAATCGTTTTGGTTGCAGTAGACATTTAAAAGTCATTACGTCCAACCATTAACCCAACTATCCCAAGCTCACTGCCAAACCATCTCTAAGCTTCAGATCTACACGACTTCCAAATATGTCCAGGGATGGTGATTCAACCCCCTCCCTGGGCAGCCTGAAGGATCACCCTTTGCAAACAGGAGTCTGCACGCTTGGGATCCTGCACAGCACAGCTCCTTGTACCAGGTATTTACATTCCTATGAAGTAAGGTGCATATTTTCAGAACAGTAAACAACAAGAGCAGATTTGTTTTCTACAGCTACAAGATAACTGTGATGCCTATAAAACCAAGACTCAACCGCAGGGAAAACCAATCAACAGATTCTAGTCCTCAGAGGATGAGCTTTCGTGTTTTATTTAGAACAGTTTCACTCCGTTCTCTGAACCATCCTCACCATTAATGAAGAGCAAGGAATGTTTCATGTTCTAGGGCAGATTTCAGCCATCTGTTACGAGAAACACAGTACTGCATTACCACACAATCTTTAATATTAAAGTGTTTGTATTCTTGTACCTGTTGGGACTCCAGGGTATGGTGGGAGTCATGCTGACATCTGGAAACAAAATACTGTTGTCCTTAATCCTGTCCAAGGCATAATGCATTTCGCAGAGGGGTAAGCGATTTAACTGAAACTGAAGTTCAACCTGCAGTACAAAATGAATGTGTAAGTGAAAAGGTGAACCAAAATGATTAATTTAGAAGATGCTGGTTAGAATTTTGCTGCATATGACACATTTTTATCTTCCTGCAAACTACTGACACTCAAAAGAAAACAGCTAACATCATTTAAAAGATCTGTGACAAAATTAACTTGTTCTTTTTTCTGAACATGAATATGGCATTTTCTCTAATGTTATCTTGTTTGACTTTTAAGATTAGAATCCACTGTACTTTCAAAATAAAAAGAAAAGGGAAAACATTTTTTTGAATTAATTTTTTAATATAAAAAGTAGTCCTGGAAAATATCATTGTCCTAAAACACTTTTAGAAGAAAAGAAAAGATAGAAGCTGCTATCCCTTATTTTAAGAACAACCCCTAAAACTTAATGGCCAGAAATTTTTACAGATCAGCAGATGACAAATCAGATGTGTGACCAGCAGAGACAAACCCCAGACATGAGTTCTTTCTAGGCAAACATTCTGAAATAATGAATGACCAGTTTTATGTTGAGTTACTGTGACTCTTCAAAAGTTAATTTCTAACAATTAGCTGCTTATCAACACATTTTTTTGTTCTCTCAGTTATTGTGTTTTAATGCTAGTAAATAAAAGATAATGCCAACAAAATGCTGTTACAAAGCCAGAAACAACATGCACAGCATGTTAACATCCCTGATTAAATTCAGAACTGAACAATGGAGAGAAGAATGACTTTATACATACACATAACTAAAAAAGCAAAGAGAAAAATATATTCTAAATTTGAACACTGGATAAAAGCAGCTCCTGGGGAAACAATTCATAAAAGCAGTTCACTGAGATTACCATTTACAGTTATTTAAATTTGCGGTTATTAATCGCTCAAAAAAACCAAACAAATCTGATCATATCATTGTGCTGAAGAAACCCAGGGTGACAACTAACACAGCTTTTGTACATAGCAGGATACAGATTTGCTCTAATACAAGAGCAGCATAAAAACACCCAAAGCTGCAGAAGAATTTCAAGTGACTGACATAAACATTTAGATAGCAGTGATTTGGAAAAAACTTATCACTAAATATTTATGTAATTAGTGCTCTACAACTGTAACGAGCATTTGTGATTCAACAGGAAAAATAAGTACATTTCTGAGATTAACAATTAACTGTGCGCTAGTTTACCAACAGCGACAAAATCACCGCAACCTGTCTGGAAAAGACCCCTCAGTTCCCTGGGAAGTGTATGGGAATGTCTCAAGTTCCTGCAGTCATCTTTCCTGACAGCTTTCATCACCACACTAGAGAAGGTGGTTCTGTATTACCAGTTAACGTTAGTCCCTTATTACTCAATCACATCTTAATCTCATGATAATTATTGCCATCAACCTCAAAGACCAAACACAAAGGAATACTTGAATATATTTTTGTAACTAACTTTTCTGGCAACTCATATAAAACTTTGAAAGGTCCTTGTCAGTGACAGGAAGTTCTCCTTATATACTATGACCAAAACACAATTGGGTGTCTTAAAGATCCCAGTGGCTATCAAAATAAGCAAATGAGAAAATAAAGAAAGAAAGCAAAGCAGACAATCACTTTTTAAAACAGAAAGTTCATGGGAGAAGTACATGAGGCTGTTATCTTGAGGAGGATTTATTCAGCCTTCCAGATTCATCTGTTTGTTAAACCTGACACTCCTTTAGCTGCCCACGAGGTTACTTCCAACTATCAGGATCACACCTGTACAAACCCTCTTAGGCACCAGTAATGTTCAGTACTTGAAGATCGTCTCCTTCAAAAGGATGTGCAAAACACACAGCTCTTAGCAGTTTCTTTTTTTTAGAATATTTAAATATTATACTGTTAACACTGTTATGTAGCATGTAAAATCAACACTAGCTTTGCTGTAAACAAACAATGTTTGCTTGTATTAGTGCGGAATGGAGCCATTAAATTCCAGTCTCTGGCAAATATAAAGACATTAAATATTCATCTTGACTATCACATTTTGCAGCAAGACGTATAACCATAACTCTGAAGAAAAGGGCATTAACAAATCTGTGAAACGTTAAACATGGAGTTCACTAAAGTGTTCGCAACCGCTAGGAAAACTTTCAATAGGACACGTGAATGTTTTCCCCCGCTGTTCCACTGCATAGCCTGTGCCTACCCACCACTTCAGTAAATACCCTGGTCTTCAAAGGATGACCAGCTCATCCTACCCAGTGGGGACTTGCAGCTTCCTTCCAAAGCTCTGTCCTACCCATCTCTACCAACTGCCAACTTGTCCCCTCAACCACCAGCTGCAGATGTTTGTAAAAAGCTTTCCACACAAATGGCAATGATCCAAGCCTCACTGTTTGGTCTATACAGGAAAAATACCTTCCCTCAGACAGATCCAAGGCTAACAAAAGACCACCCGAGGTAACAGTGATCATTTAAACGCAAAAAAAAAACTGTGATGCTCATCTGAGCAATACGTAAATAGCCCCTTCTGGGAGCCCAAGCAAGGTGCCAAGCATCAAATACCTCTTATTACCTCCCTGCACTCACCACTTTCTTTAACACCTTGTGATTTGTCCAGTTTGGACTGAATCAAGTGTTGTATTTGCTGTGGCAGAGTACTGAATGAGACCATCTGTGAAGGAGAGGCATGAACCTGCTTTAATCTATATTCCACAACAAGAAAACAGTGGGAAAGGAAGTTAATCCAATGCCATCTTCACAGAAGAAGACAGAAAACAGAATAACCACTCCAAAAATAAAACAGGACCATGTCAGAACAGCAGCCAGAGGGGTTTAAAGCACCAGTTCACTCTATCCCACCAGTGAACGGTGCACTTGATAAAAGCAGATTTGTGTTTTCCAGAATCACAGAACCTTTTTGGCTGGAAGATGCTTTTAAGATCATCAAAAGTCCAACCTTGGACTCAGCACTGCCAAGTCACCACTTAATCACTTCCTTATTTAAGCCAGGACAATAGGCAAACAGGCGATCAGGAAGTGTCTGAGGTGAACTATGAACATGAAAGGAAGCAAACCACCTTATTTACCTAAAACCTACAGAAACAAAGGAATTTTGTAAATGTTTAAGAATTCCATAGAGAATACTGACTCCTCTGAAGGCAACACCAAAATCTCCATTGTCTTTAATAAAAGCACGATACACCCTACCTACAGTATGTCCAGTCCTAACCTGAGGATCCCTTTCCAAATTTTCAGTCAATACTTAACCAGAAAAAATGTCCTGACAATTATAATTCACTAAAATGTAGGTGACACTTTTAAAGATTTGACCACCAGCTCCCTGATGTGTGGATGAAGCACTAAATGTTTTCACAAAGAACTTCAGGACCCAATTTTTTAATGCAGAAGAGATTTGCTGCCTCAGGAGAAGTCAAAAGACACTCAAAGAAAAATAACCCAGTTACTGAAGCCCCAGCTCATCTGCATTCTGGTGGAGTTTCTCATAGAATCAATTCGTAAGTTTAATTATTGTTTTAAGAAAACAAACACAAAGCCAAGAGCCTAAAACAACATATATCTTCCCAGACCAATTATCCATGTTAAATTAAGACATTAAGATTCTTGCATATGTTCCTTCAAAAAAAAAAAAAAAATGAATGGGAGGAGATAATAATTTGGTGAAAACGCATTTCTTTCGAGCGATTCCAGTATCCTTAATTGGAGGTTATTTCTGTTGGGTAACAAGATCAATCATGAGGCCTACAGCAAACAAACACTGGGGATGGGCGAGAAGTTTAAGAATTTAACTTAACTAGAGCTTTGCCTTCCTTTATATGCATTTACACCTAATACACCACCTTGTCTGCAAACCACATAGCTTCTTTTAAAAAGTATCCTGATCTTATTACCAACACAATTTTCTCTAGCAGAAGTGTTATAACTCCTCATCTTGTGACTGAGTGTCTCCAAGACAGATAAAGATCTGTCTTGGATATTAGTTTCAGCAGAGTGAAAGCCAGAGAGGCAAATATTACCATTGTGAAACATGGGAGATACATAATAGAAGTGTTTATTCTTCATCCTTATGCCTCCAACTACCAACCTTTATCATGTTCATCACAGAAATACTCCACGTTCAAAACTTTTCCACTAAAGGACAATGTTCCTTGTTCTGACATTGGTACAAGAAGCAGCAGATGGCTCATTCAGAACCTCAGCAGACTTTATTAACAATTAATGCCACCTCAGGCCTAGGAATAAACTGCTCATACTACATACAGTACATGTATGTTCCTGACATGAACAAAAAGAATGAGAAGATACAAAATACAGAGGTCCAAGATGCTGGTTATCAAAGACTGAGTTCTAGCGGCTGTATTAAGAGCAGCAGGAACAGGAAAAAAAAAAAGTCCCTCCTCTGTCTTCAATAAGAAAAAGTTTCTGAGGTCTCCAGTGAAAAGAAGACAGAATACGTTGGACAGAATGATGAAAGCCACATTAGAGAGACTAGGCTGAAGAAAAGTCTCACTAGAAGGAGCAAGCAATAGACTGAGTGGTTTTAGAATGAGAGGGAAGAGGGTGGGTAGGTTTGGTGGAAGAAAGCCCACGTACTATGCACAGACACGTACGTCCAGGAAACCAGAGGGGGTTTTCTTTACAAGTGCATAGAGAGAGGGCTTTGGATTTGAACCAGACACAGAAACAACATCCAAGACATCCTACAAGTTGCATTCTCAAAAATATACAAGCAATGCCTTATCACATCAGAAGAATTTTGCTAGAAATTAAACTTACTAACATGGATGGTGGAGTCAAAACCGACACACAATACAAACAGTTCCCATATCAAAAACAATTCCACTCAGACTTACCTGCATTTCACAATCTGCCCGAAGATTAAGCTCCTCGCAGCATTCCCTGGATACCCTCAAGAAGATATAATCCTTTGTTTTCTCCTCAATAGCTGCTTCATAAACCTTCTCTTTGGTTCCTTGGGTCTGTGCTGACTTCTCTTTAGTGACAGGCAATAAATAAACAGCATTGACTTTGGTCATTACCAGCCGTCCAGCCAAAGTGTCTTCTGAAAGCGTTTCAGTGAGCTTAAAGCGGCCAAAAAGTTGTCCATTTTGGGCATACTTTGCACCTCCAGAAACACCAGTGAGCATGAAGCTTGCTACAATCTGCAATTGCACTTTTATGTTGAACCTGAGTAAGAAAACAACAAATCAGTGCAGAAAAATGCTCTGAGATACAGAAATTTCATGCATTGCAACTGAAGATCCACTGAACTTTCATGAGTACAGACAAACTGGACCTTTGGAAGTATGTTGCTGTCAAATATGTACACATTTTCATTTTGATTACAGTCTATAAAACATACAATCAAAATAATTGACAACTATGAAGCTTAGCAAAAAAAAAAAAAAACTCTCACAAGAGAGAGCCAAACACTAGCTTTCCTGAGACCAAAATAAGTGTAGGGCAAATTAGAGTTGCTGGGCATGTCCCAAAGCAGTGAAACTTCCTACTTTAGTAGTTTGCAAACTTGAGAAGGTATTCAAGGAGAGATGTGCAGGCGAAGAACAAAGATTCCTATTTATTTCATGCATCTCTTCCAGGCTGCCCACCAAGGATGGTTATCTACAGTTTAAAAGGTAAATGGTATTACACTTATAATTCAGAGGGACTGATTAAAATGTCTCCAAAATCTAGGATGTAGGCATTAAAATTAGATAATTTTATTTGAAATGAGAGAATGGCATTGCAGGCTCAGCCATATAAACCATCCATCCAAGAAATCCTATTAGCAGCAAGTTCCTCTGTAACTAGAGAGGCAACAAATCCATTCTCTGTAGTAACCATTTTCTAGAAGTCACAGGCCCAGAACATTAAAGTGACTTATTAACACACTTTATTGATCACTCACCAGTACCCAGTAGTTTCCTACAGTGTTTAGGGGCTTTTTAAACAGATTGATTTAACCTTCTTGTTTTAAAAAGAACAAAAGGGGGGAAAGTCTGTTGCACTAAAAATATTCAGTTCATGAATAAAAATATTCATCAGCAACTTTTGTCTGAATTTGCAACAAATTATAGGGAAAAAAGTGAAAACCAAAGCTTTTCACAGGTTAAATATCTTGGAAAACCCCTCACTTTCTTATATTTTCATACTCACACTGGGGTTTTTTCATCTGTAAGTTTGCCATTCTTGTAAGTTTTATTTTAATCTAATAAACTAGTAATTTATTGTTTAAGCCCTGTGGTATCAATAATCATAAGCCATTAACAATAAAACCAATGTTTTAGCTCATTTGATAATTAAAAATCCACCAAACCAATCAAATATCTATTTTCTCACAGCTGGCAAATTAAGAGTCCGGTACAAAAACCACAGTTGGTACCCTGTGGTAAAGGGCTGCTGCTTTATGAGATGTATTGGCACAATCCATCAGATCCAAATTTCACACTCAATAATCAGCACGTTAGCAACATCTAAAGCAGCTCATCTCTCATTCAGATGACTTAAAACACTATATAAAACATTAAACTCAATAACCACTTGCCCCTATTTATTTTGTTTAAACTTTCCTGAAGTTGAATCCTCATGTTTCTGAGCCTACTTTCAAATTCAGATATGTAAAACCGTTCTGGAAAACAGTATTTCTGCCATTCTGAGACAAGGCACGGGTTAGCCTCTTCAGAAAAGACTGAGCTGAATCTGCTGTGCTAAAAGGAATCTAAAATTTAGAGATTATCAAGTGGTTTCCATTGAGTAAGCTGACACCTTCTGGCAAATCGTTAAACTACAAAATCCTCCAAGGATTAGATTTTTAAATATGCAAAGTTGTTTCTTTCATCTGTTCCTTCCCCCTTTGCTTCGCAGGCTTATAGGAAAGGTTTCCAGTCTGCTTCTACAAATTGAACAAACAAAAACTTGTGTTTCCTCCTAAACACTGCAAAATACCACCCTAAGTTTGGAAGGAACTACATGGCAGCTCACACACTCTTTACTGCTCCTACAAGAAAAAACATAGCAAATTCTAGCTACATGCTGGTTTTCTTCTGAATGTGCAAAAGAGACAGGCAGAGTTTTAAAAGCATGAACAGCTGCACGTGGAATACAACTTTTCAAATCCAAACTAGCACCTAGATCAGAACATTGTCCTGCTTTTACTTCTCAAGTGTTTTATTTGGAAATTAGAGAGCAGTGGCTCTTTTATTCTAATCTTCATTAATCTGTTTTGTGATGCATTCATCTGGAGTAATTCTTATAAATGTATTTTGAAATAGGAAAATAAAAGTTATTTAAAAGTAAAGCTCAGAATTAATTCCCTTAGAACCAAGTTCAAGACTTTTTAATGCCACTGTAACCTTGACGCAATACTTTCCCATAGCTCCAGTTAGATGATCCCATGTGAAGTGGGAAACAGTGTTTGTCTGAAACAGTGAGAAATCACCAACATTCTTAAAACTCAACAATTCAGTCTGAGCTGCAGATACTCCATGTTGACGAGGTTGCTTTTTTTTTTTTTTTTTTATGATACACATATACCGATCCATTAGAGAGCAGCAGCTCATCAACATTTTAACCCATGGCACCACTTCAGAGATATGACAACCCACTTGCACTTGTGTTTCTGGGCCCCATTTCTAGGCTTGCAACCCTGACACTTCACTAGAGATTTCGAAGTGTATGATCTCAGCCACAGAGGATCAGAAAAATGTGCTAGTTTGAGTCTCACTGCAATAAAGTGGGTCGGCTACAAGATCAAAAGAATACTTCTGTCATCAACACTATCAAAACAGAAGACTTCAAGAACATTATTAAAACTTACTTTTATTAATCTACTAGATAGAAAAAGAAGAGCATCAGCTTATAGCTGCACCAAATTGTCCAAAGGGGAAGCATTACACACAGGCTACACCTACTTTTTCATTTCTACAGTCTTGATGCTCTTTGGTTTTCTAAAAGGAGGAAGAGCTTAATGCTCAGGGTGAAAATTCACTTGGTAAAAATATTGTTTACTTTGATACCGGATTTCATAGTATTTACTTGAAACCCACTTCTGTTTTTAAAAGCCTTAGAAATGTCAACCTGATTATAAATACACATGATGAAGAATATTTCTGTTTGCTGAAAGCAGTGTTCAAGCATGATTCCTCTATACATTACATCCCAGTTCAAGAGCAGAACATAGCAGTGATGAAAGATATGAAAAAAATAGTTCAAATATAATATCCCTTCATCTGAGGTACCAAAAAATCCCAAAAGGAACCATTTTTTCTCCTTTAAAACCATTATGAGTATAACTACCAATAGTATTTTCTTCCTAAATCTAGAAAGGTGATTCACCTGAACCTCTAGCTGCAGGAGTGATTCATCTGAAGTTCCAAATCAGAAATAACATTTTAAGTAATCGATAGAACTAGACTTGCTACCAAACGAGATTAAAGGGAAGGTCTAACTCTTCAACTTTCCTTTCTGAGTAGCGCAACACTTTAAAACTCTATTGTACCACGAGTGCCTTTTAAACCTTAAATATCAAACCACAGAAAAAAGGCCCTGTGAGAGTCCATACATGGGAAGCTAATTTCGTATTTCTTCATGCGGCTAATTCATATGGGTAATATGTACACAATGCCAAAAGACAGAACAAAACAAGCAGTGTGTACTACATGCCTTTTATAAGGAACTTGGATTCAGAAATTGAGTTTCAGTCTATTTAGTGAATAAACTCAGCTGCCACATCATTGTAAGATCAGAGTTTGATCCACCCACAAGCCAACCTTTTATACCAAGATTTCATATATTTATTTGCTATAACTTACTTTCACCAAGGAACAAAACTATGATGCCTAAGATCTTTTTGTAATAGAGCCAAGAAACCATAAACAAAAATAACCATTAACAAAACATCCCAAAATAGTTGGTTAGTGCCTCCAACTACACGTACAGGCTGATACAGACTATTTGTTTTAAATGAGTTATCAGAAAATTACACTAGTTAAGAACTAGTGACCTTTATTAAAAATTACTATTTCCAGACTCAAAATCATTTCCGAGAAAAAGGAAGAGTTCGTATCTTAAATAAGCATGTATCATAGAATCATTAGGGATTGGAAGGGACCTTGAAAGATCATCTAGTCCAATCCTCTGTAGGTTCAATAAGAAATGTTCCATCCTCTTTTAATGAGACAGTAAAAATATCTAATAAGCATTTTTATGAAGGTGTCACTTACTTGCTAACTTCCTTATACTGTGCTATTTCTTCAATATAAAGGAGGTCATGTAGCCGTGACTGATAGTTGGTCTTGGTCAATGATTTGTCCAGGACAGATTGTGTAAATAGCTGGTCAGCAGACAGCGGGATTTGGTATCTGGTAAGAAGGCTCTTCTCCAATTCAGTAGTTTCATTAGGCTCAAATTCTACAATAGTCTTAGAAGTAGAATCCCAACGCTTGGCTGTGGTTAGTAGCTGTTGCCGTGCATGCATCAGGTATTCAAGATCTGAATGCAGATACGTAATAGGGAAAGGAAACAAGTTCAAACTTCATATGGGTTGGAGTTTTACCTTAAGAAAAAAAAAAACCTCCACTATTAAAAATAATTCCATTAGAAATAATAAACTAAATGTAGGTAAGAGTCTCTGTCTACAACTTCACTAAGTTCATTGCCATCATTTACCATCCCTACTCCTCAGGTATACAGCTGAAGGGCTGAAAACTGAGGTTGACACATGGACCTTTTTCTGTGAGAGACCACCAGTGTCCAGATTCTCTTGAGGGAGTGTGGAGAAAATACTCCCCTGGTTTGCTTTCCCAGAAGCAACCAACCTTGCGAAAGACAGTCTGGACTGCTTGGTGACACGTGTCTGCTTCACGCGGAAAATTGTTGAAGCAGCACCACAACATAAAAGGGAAGCTGCTTTCAGAGACCCCCAGGGAGATAGAGTTGTGCAGTGTCTCTAGATGGGACTCTCCTTCTGCCCCTCTGCAAATAGGCAGCTGCAAACAATGAATCTCACTTGAATGGTGACTTGGACTGTTAAGTTTGATGGATATTTTCTATGATAGATTTGGGTGGATTTTCCTTTTGTTGTGGACTTTCTCGCTACCTCTGCATTTTCCATTGGGGGATTTTTGGTCGGAGGCATTCTCCTTTAACTTGATGGTGACGGGTTATACCAACTTACCCCTACACTATGTAGGAACCTACAATAAATTGCACTTTCTGCTTGGACTGTGTTACACATTTGTCAAAACAACAACAGAGTAAGATGGCACTCAACCACCAGACAATAAAATACCCTACAGAGGGCAAACAGAATTCATACAGACAAACAAGCAAAGCATTTTTACTTTAATAATCACAAGCAGCTTTGAAGGACTTGGCTTCGCAATATGTTTTCAAAGCCTAACTGCATGTCATCCCATTTCAAAACATTAAAGTAGCAAAAGAACCTTACGGAGTATAAAATTCAGGTTATTAAAAACAATTTGCAACCCTAAAAGAATTCTGCAGTACCATAGTATGTGCTCTGTACAAAGAGTTGCATTATATAGCTGAAAGTTGTTTGCTAGGCAGCACTGTGGAAATGTAACCTGACATGATAGAAAGTTAGAAAATTAAAGGAAATTAAGTTTTCAGACCCCTAACTTCAGGGACCACAGCGCTTAAATGAAAAAACAGAAGAAAAGTACTGTCTGCAGCCAACCATAATGTATCCATGAACACCACAAAAACACTAAGACATCAGTTAACAGAATTGCAGTTAAATTGCAGGGCTGAAAATATTTGGCATTTACAGTGAAGCTATTATATCTTAACGTATTATCTCTGAGCAAGATTTAAGATAGGTATCCAGGATATCACACCAACGCTGAAAAATGTGCAAAAAAGACACTTTCAAATTCAAATCAAACACTTGGCATCATCTTCACTGTCTTTATTCTAAATAGGAAAAAAACAGCTTTTCAGCAAAAGGAATCTCAGTTCAGCTTGATAGTGACAACAGGAATTAGACTGGGCTTTGAGCAACCTGATCTAGCTGGAAATGCCCCTGCTCACTGAAGGAAGGGTCAGAGTACATGACCTCTGCAGGTCCCTTCCAACTCAAAACATTCTAGACTCTTATCAGCGTAGCTTATCTCACTCACTAATCCTGTGTTTTCACTACAAAACACATATTTCAGCACCTACCTCCAGCCTGAACCATGTTAGTAGCTACAGTTGCACTGCATGACAAAGTTTATGTTTGTGTGGTTTCTGTGTTTGAAATCACCTCACCATACATGAAGCTTTCTCTGGTACTAACCATACTTCACACAAGCTCAGTAACTGCTCTGGGGTTGAGTCTGTTTGCTAGGAGGGCAACCATGGACTTTCCAGCACTAAAGAGGCTTCCACTGAAAGCTCAGGCTAAACAGCTCTTGGCACAGACTGTGCCTATGGTGGCCCTTTCTTAAAGAACATTTTGTACATTCTCAGTGCCCAGAAAAGTTCTCTTGGTTCTCTTTTTTCCACAGAATCACAGAATCAAATAACTTGGAAGAGACCTTCAACTCCAATCACTGACGCAGCACTGCCAGGTCACAAATCATATCCTTACCAGAGCACATAAAGATTTTTAAATGTATAATCAAGGCTTTTCCATTAAAATATTTTAATATTGACCTTTCTTTGCTGTCTAGATAACTAGCCAGGGCCCTGAATTACATGCAAATGTAGAGACATCAGGCATCTTTCTACTGGAAAAACACTTCTGTGAGATCCCAGTTCCTATCTACCAAAAATAACAACAACAATGGAATCAGACACACAAACAACATAGTTATCCCTTTCATTTGCCTGTTTACACATTTTTAAATTACCTTAGCAAAAAGACCAGGATATCACACTTACATTTCTCTGCAAAGAACCTAGCACTCTTTTCATTTGAAATAAATATTAGTAACAACTTCCTTTAAGACTTCAGTATCCTCTGCATACAGCCAAGCAGTATATGAAAAGGAAATACCAGTAACTATAGCTGGAGAGTGTGTGATCTCAACTTCATCCATCACATGGACTCAAATCAGCTGTTCCTTGCATCACTTTGGTTAATTAATAGCGAGTTTAAACAAACCAAGGACCCAGACCACAGATGGTTTGACAGTAACTCTTGACTTTGCAAATAAGTTACGGCTTGGTTCTCTTGATCTTGAGCAGGCTTAAAATAAAAGGACACCTGTTCTCCACAAATGCAATGTCTTAGGAAGCCTGTCAGCCGTGATTAACCACACTGTTACACAGAGATCATTCTCCTGAAAAGACCGCAGCCTTGCTCCCAAGCAGCTTCCCATTCTCAGTGCAGTATTATCTGCTTCAAGAGACATTACAGCCTGTTCAGACTTCCTGCTCTTGGCTACAAGTACTTGGGTCATCTGGAAAGATCAGTCCATGATCTTTTGTATTTGTCATTTACGGTTTCTTTTGGTTATATTGGAAATGTTCATCTGTTAAATGAAAATAATGGCCAGGAACTGAAAACTGCTGTTCTCTTTAGTGTCATCTTTCTCTCTTCTTTTTCCTTTTTCTTATTCTTCCTGCTTCCATCCCCTTTCTACAATTCTATTTGTTTGGTGTTTGTATCTCTCAAATTTTCATAAAAAATTACCATACTCTACCCCACCCCCTCACTTGCTGCCAAGTGACACAGTGACCTATATGTAGCTCTCTTAATCTTTTAACCATGAATCAAAGTGCTTCCTCCTTTTTTGCACCTCTTTGAACATCTCTCAATTTTGTTGACATCTTCCTGACAATGGAGTTAACTTGAGTTTGAACTGAGAGGGAGAGAGAAGTTCTATACACAAAATACAACCCCTAGAGTAACATGTAGTTCTTTTTTTTTTACTTGAACACACACAAAAATCTAGTTATACATTCTCTGAATGTTCAAAACTCATGTCAACAATTCATTTAGCTACAAGCCTGTACTTTGCGTCTTGGTTTTGACAAGCCTTCTTAGGCAGAAACACTTTCTCTCTCTACTGACCTCATTCTACATGTTTAGCATTTTCAATACAAGAATTATTATTAAAAAAACATTAACATACTTTCATTTCAAGTGTTGCCTTCAGATGTATATAAAACCAGAAACTCCCAGTTATACCATTAGCTGTTAACAGAGATTCTGTGCTGCCCAGAAATGTGAAAGTGAAAGAGACAGCATGGAAGATTTCCATTATGCCAAGAAAAACTTTTAATACATTACCTTCAGTTGAAGCAGCATCAATCATTACTCGTTGCATGAGGACTGGTTCTAATCCAAAGTCAAACACAACGGTTTGGCGAAAAGTTCCAAAGATTTCTGTGTTAAAGGCTATACTGACTTTGTATATATAGTGATCTATTCCATTCTGGACCATCTTTCCTCCTATCCATTCTTGACAGTTTTCTGGAACTTCCTGTGATACCTGGGTAGTGCTGTCTCCAGCAGATATTGCAACAATACTAAAATGTGGACGATGTGCATCATAAAGCAATGCCACGCGATACAGCATTCTTGCAGGCTAGAAAAAAATGCAAAGGTTGAAGTGACAGTATGTTGGAAAACTGAAATTATTTCAGGTATATCTTCACGTGTAATCAGATTGTGAGAGCCTGTAAGAACTTGCAATTTCTCAGAGCAGGTGCAAGTCCTGCCTAATTCCAAAAATTGGGCAGCTGATACATAATCACCAGAGCTGCTGGAAAACGAGAGAAAGAAGAGATGACTGTAGGAGATTTCTCTATATTATGAAAAATTATGGAATTGAAATCTTAATTGCAAAAGACTATGGGGTGCATTCTATTGACTGACTTTCAAAATGTAAGTAGTCTTACCTTACAAGTGAGAGCAAATGTCCATGTCTGATGAGACTTTTTGGTGGTGACTGTTACTGATAGCTCGGGATTATGTTCTACTCTCACTCCTTCTACACATTCACTAAGCTAGATTGAAAGAAAAATAGGACAAAGTTAAACTTCTACAAGCAGTATAGAAATTAAAAAAAAAATTATCTTTTCTCTCATGTCTAATAGAAAGTGGTAAGATTTCCTAGCTTGTGCAGGATTTGTGTAAGTCCTGAGCAGAAAATCATGAGAATATATACTAAATCAGAGAGCCAAGCAAGTCAAGTCTACTAGATCATACTGTGTAAGCGAAGTTTATAACCATTTAAGGACAACTAACCACAGGACTTGATTATCAAAAACCAACTGAATTGTAAACTTCAAAAGTTAAACATTGTTTCATTTGGAAAAAAGAATTTTATATAATGAAGCCCAAAGCTTGATTTCCAGAAGACCTCAGATCTCAGCGACATCAATGAGACTATCTGAAACACCAGGAATCTAGAATCAGTCTTTCTACTCATCAATGCATTGTGCAGAAAGTCCACTCTTCCCAGATTTTAAGCGATGGATTGAAAACTCCTTGGGGTCAGTGGTAAGTAGAGCTGGTCAAATGTCACAAAAAAAGTTGTTTGGAATACCAAACAGCTGCTAAGTTTGATCTTATCCATACCCTGCGCTCTTCAGCATTCAAAATCTGGGAACATTTGCAGGATTGGCTGTTCCTCAATACAAGTCCCTGCAGCTGCAGGCAAAGAAAAGGAGCCATACCCAAACAAGAATATTCTCCGCTAACTCATGAAAGCTTCGTCATTTATCATTCTACAGTTTTAAAACTTCTGACATCTAGTCAAGGATCACGAACAATACCACAAGACTTGGCTGACCAATCCTACACTGGGAATATTAAATATGCAAAAAAAAAAAAGCTGTGATGAACCCACAAGCTGTAATTCACAATCTGTACTGTACTCCTGAAACAGAGATTAGTACAGTTGCAGAAATGAGCCAAAAACTCTGGTATCTCTGCAAGAAGACACAGGACAGGACAGAAAGCAGAGCAAACTGGTTGGACAATTTCTTGTTAAGGAGTAATTAGACCACCTCTAATGGTAAGGGCCTAAACCAGCTAAATATGCTAGTTTTAAATATGAGTACATAGGGAAGTAGTATATTTTCCTTACCACTTTCTCAGGAGATAATGAATTCATCCATTTCTCAATCAAGGTTTCCATATAACTGCCCGAACACTGTTTGTTTTCCTTCTGCTGTTTTAATCTGATCAAGCGGGAAGCATATCTTTTTTGCCATTCTGTTAGCTCTTCCTGGGAATGTGCTGAAGTACACTGTGCACCGTACCTGCAGATCCCTTGCTCTAAGAATCTACATAAAATAGGAAAAATTATTATGCCTTCAACTTGTCAGTCTCAAATAAAAAAAGAAATTCATCAACATTTTACTTTTCAAGTGAGAAGGACATTCTTTAAGCCTCTCGCACAGAACTGAAGGTAGTGTAGTCCATGTGAATTAATAAACACATACGAAGCCTTTTTTAAGAGAGTCAGCAGCCCCTCTTACTGCAAAGTCTAGAAAAGTTAATCAAATTTCTTTGAAACACAGGGGGACAAAAGCATTTCCATCTTCAAAGAAGAAAGAATCAAGTATTTGTACAGCAATTAACACAATAAGATCACAGACCATCCCATGATGGCCCTGTATTAGTATCAATAAAACACTGTTAATCAGGGGCAAAGGGAAGATAGGGTGTAATTTCTTCTAACAGTTAACATGATCAGCTGATAAATACTCATTCAGCAGCTTCTCCTGGAGCAACAGTGACATCACATGGTCCTTTCTAATAAATACACCTACACAGAAGTCATATCTCAAGGACAAGGTTTAATCCTCCTCTTTGTATAGGCTGCATCAGTGTAAAGGATCTATTTTCACAGAGGTTAAGGATTTGGTGAAGTAGTTCATTTCTCACTTAATGACATGTGCTGATGCCTCACAGGTAATGATATTCCAAACGTCTCTATACAGCGTAAGCATCCCAGTCCTCAGAACTTACTGCAAGTCTGGGCAAATGCCTGCATAACTTGGGAACTTCTTTTATAATTAAACTTTGCATTGAAATTGAAAAAACACAAGACAAGAGCTGCACCTTCATCATTTTTCAAAACTGAAATGCTTTAAAAAATAGATGACTTAAAAAATAAAATGGTATGGTTAAGTTCTGAAGGTACTAAGGAAAGTACTGGATATATGGAATAACCATGAGGCCAGAAGGATATTTAGTTTGTTTGTTCTGCATAAGAAGACCTTAAAGTGTTATGGTAAGCATCACATTTATTATAAATAAAGTCTACAGAAACTCTGTAAACAGAACTGTATTTGAATTCCATGTGGATATCAATGAATATTTAAGAATCTCTTCTTACAGTGCTGAGTTACTGTAAAAAAGAAAGGATGCAGCACCAAGACTAAAGGAATACAAGTCAGGACCTCATATCACTGAAGAGAGCAGGAAGGGATCCATGACTGAGTAACCTTTCCATAGTAAAGATGTTATGTAATGTAACACGAATTAGAACGTGAGCTTTGAGCTACGTGACAAGAACAAATAGCACCTGACTATAACGTGAAAAGGTTGCAGTAAAAGTACCTGGCTAATCAGGCTATGCTTGTGTAATTTAACATACAATCTTCCTTTAAGGAAAGTTTAAGTATTTAAAGGTTCAGCGCCCAAACTGTAAATAAAATAAGCATGAGATATATCACGATGCTACTAACAGCATTCTCAAGCTGTTATCCTTAATACATATGAAATGAAAATACTCTTCTTGGCAGTCAATCTTGGTATTTTTACGGTAAATTTCCTGATTCTCCAGCACAGAATCACAGAATGTTAGGGATTGGAAGGGACCTCAAAAGATCATCTAGTCCAATCAGCAGGATCCTCCAGATCAAGTCACATAGGAACAAATCCAGGCCGATTTTAAATGTCTCCAGAGAAGGAGAATCCACAACCCACCTGGTCAGCTCCTTCCAGGGCTCTGTTTCACTGTTTTTCACAGTGGGATCACTGGGAAGAAGTTCCTTCTCATAATGATGTGGAACCTCCTATGTTCCAGCTCAAACCCACTGCCCCTTGTCCTATCATTGGATGCCACTGAGCAGAGCCTGGTTCCATCCTCCTGACACCTACCCTTTTCATATTTATCAAACATTCATGGGTCATCCCTCAATCTCCTTTTTTTCCAAATGGTTACCATTAGGCAAGTTTACCAAGTTCTCCTTGTTTGTACTTCTAACAGAAACTTTCTTCCTCATTTTTGGCTTCTTATTTAATACCTCCTGCCATTCCGTGGCTTCGTTATCTACAATAAATATGCTGTACTCCTACTGCTTTATGGCACACAGGGGAAAAATAAACCACAGCTTCAAAAATTCATATTCAGTAACTGTAACTGCCTCCTCATAAGGAACTAAAATCCTGTCCATGCTCAGAATGATACTGTTCACATGGATTTGCTGAGTAAGGCACATCGTTCTCACTGTATGCGTTAACAGTGTGCGTAAAGCTTAATTACAGCTTCAGTGGAAAAATGTTTCGGAGCAATGGTTGGAAACATGGTAGAGAAGTTACTCCACAAAAAATCATCATGAGCTAAAAACTGTAAGTATCCGCTTTTAAAAAATTGCTGAATATGCAACTGATATGATAAAAGTCAAGAAGAGCTGCCAAGTTTTCACATCTCTAGAAAAATCAGGCTAAAAGTAGCCCAAATTCAGTGATTCAGTCATTATTTAAAAGGCAGGTCAGATTCCTGTTCATGTTTTTAAAATCACGTATTTGCATCAGTTATGTATATGGCAGAGTCATAGAATCATAGAATCATAACGGATTGGAAGGGACCTCAAAAAATCCGCCTGCAACAGCAGGATCGCCTAGACTAAGTCACACAGGAACTCATCCAGGCAGGTCTTGAATATCTCCAGTGAAGGAGAGTCAAATACATAATGTTGCTTTCTTCCCGTATCTATTAATACAGTTTTACATACGGAACAGTGATTAATAATACAAACCACAGGCAATATTGACTAGGTGACTGAAAAAAGTCAGGAGGAGAAATTCCAACACAAGCCATGGAGTTGAGCGAGGCAATTCATCTTTGAATGTGAGGTGATACCTCTGGGCACCTGAGCTTACGCAAAATGGAACTACTGAGATCTAGATGGAAATTATACAAACATTTTTTGTTTCATCCAACGACAACGCCCATCTATCACCGAAGCCCATTCATCTGAAGGTGTGTACTCTATTTGCTCTCAAATCACACCTCAATGTGCTTCAGTTTACTATCATTGATGACTGCATGAGCTTTTCACATCTCTGAAATTCTACAAATTAGAAATGGTAGCGGGGAAAGATAGATCCTGATTTGTCACTAGAAAAACAGTTCTCAAATCAGTTTCTAACGAAAATGGAGCTAGTGATTCCATCTTACAAATTGAATTGCTTCTGGATAAATAGACCCTTCCAAATACCTGAACGGATCAATTCCTGTTCTAGCATGCACCTTTATTTTTCTGATCTCCTAAACATTCTGTCTGCAGCTATATTGAAGAGGAAACATTATGATCCCTTGGAGAATGCTGATACAAAGCAATGACTTTACCTTTTACATAGTGTATATTCTTCACTGCTTGTGACTCCCCTGGGGGGAGGGCGGAACTGCCAGCCATCCCGGCACCCTGCAGAGCAGTAGGAACAGAAGTTATGTTTCTCATTGCCAAGCGTTTCAGATTCAGATAGTAACTGTCCGGGGAACCACATCTCTAAACACCAACTCAAAGTAAATTTATACACAAGCAAAATTATTCACCAGAAATTAGTTTTCAATGCCTAACAATTTAAAACAAATGTTCAAAGGTTATGAGGGCAAGTTACAAATAGTTTTTAATGTTGATACAGCACTTTGAACAATAAATAAAAACTTCTGCCTCCAAATTCAGTCAATGACAAGATAATTCTACCTCAGCCCCCAGGGCTCACCATGATAGTCAAGACACTATTTACTTTTTGACTAGACTGCAATGACGAGCATTTAGCAGAATCCAAGTCTTCTCACTACAAAATGAATTGAGTTACATACCTTCTTCTAAATCTTCTACATGATATCCTGATGGTACTTTACCAGCTGCCTACAATTATATAAGAATACCCAGAGTTACAGAGGAACATAAAACAATTTCAGCAACAAGAACTCAACAAGAACTGCTTTGTTTGTTATCAAAATGTGATTTGCCACAACCAATACAAAAATATTAATTGCAAGTCTGAAATCACTTCCAGTCGTAAACATGAATCTCACGTTAACCTAACAATTGGGTTGCAGGAATTCTGATAGGAACTCTTGAGTCCACTCATATGTAGAAGAAAATTGTAGATGTTTTTACAAGATTAAATTCTACCTTCTGATTGCTTCACGTGGACTGCAATGAAGCTTTTAAAAGACCAAAAGTATAAAATATATTGAGGTGTCTTTTAGCTTTGATTCTACATCCAAAATAAAACTCAAGTCAATGACAAAGCACAAGAAAGAAAACAAAAGAATTAGCCATTTAATCATCAGATATGACAGAATGAGACAACCTATTAGCACCTTTCTCTATTTTGAAAGGGTTCTTAACAGGTAGGTGGTAAAGACCAACAGAGAGTAGTAACACTGATGTTTGAACCAGTATGTTCATAGCAAGCCCAGATCTCCTGGAACACATGAAAAGGAGGTTTTCAGCTGTTGCAGGTACTGATCATTATTTTCCCAGTAATACGTTCATTATTACCTCTGTTTCAGCAAGAAGTGTTTTCAGTCGTGTCAGATCTTTAGTTACCATCCCGTTCTAGGGGGGAAGAAAATATATAAATACAAACATATCAGCCTTCACGCACTTTAAACCACTGCTACTAAGCTCATTCACCCCCATACACCACCAAGGAGAAGGGCAAGAAGGGAAACATGAGTTTGACTTACTGTGCACAATTTTAAATTACACTCTACTTAACACTGAGCAAATGTTATGGTGAAAAGGGGAATTCTACATTGGCCAAAACCAGCATTAGACTTACAGAAGTGTCAGTACTGCTATATTTCTCATCTGATGTAGACTGTAATTTTCTGAGTTCTCACTAAAGAGCAAAGATTAGCCGTAGAACTACAGTTAACTGAAAATTCAAGTACAACTGAAGATAAATCTTTCTAAAATTTAACTGAAATATATATCTAAGAGTAGCAATTTCACACTCACATAACTCAAAACTTTGATTAAAGGAACACAGACACGTGATTTTCATTTCAATAATCCCTTGCAGAAATTTAATTAAGTGCTACTACACTTCACGTTTTGACTGCACTATTGAGCAGCAGAAATTCTTCTCTTCGCTGACAATTTCCACAACTAATTATTTTCACACTTAGGCTTTTTTCAAAATTAGTGTTTCACTTCTTCAGCAGAAGGTTGCAAATTGAACCTGTTGAGTTCAAATGTACTAGAGCATAAAAATGTTACCAAGAATCATTCACTGAAGTCACTAGGGAGGAAACTGGATGGATTCCAGCTCTTCAGTAAATTAATTCCAAAACTTCTCTCAGACAATGGCACAAGTCAGAACATCAGTTGCTGATTTTAATATTCTGCTGAAAACAAATGCCTCTAACAAACTGAAGCTTGTAAAATCTTCTCAAACTCTGCTTTGGGATGACACTCTGGAATCACACACAAAGCTACCTTTATTTGCACAACAACAGCTCCAATCAAGGGCACTGCCCATTTCCTGTGATAAGAAGGTTTGGCTGTGGTACTCATTTTTCCTGATGGCAAGTTTCCTTCAACGTCACCAGCAATTTTTCAATGAAAAAAATGTTTTCATTAGGAGACACTAACTAATAAAAGGGGGAAAAGAAACCCTCTTTCCATAAAAACAGCCAATGGCAACAGGGAGGGAATTCAGGATATAGGCCAGACAGACAAACAGAACTCCCTCTCAAAAACAACCTACTGATTAAGTTAAGCGTCAAGATACAGGAGCCATGATCCAATTTTAAGGTAATAGGCTCTCCTACAACAGTTTCTGACGTCTCTTATGTGTCCACCATGGTCTGAGCAGAGCTGCTCTTGTCTGTGCTCTGACCATGCTTCTGGGTTTAGCATCACTGGCAGTTCCTGGTGATGAAGTGCAGGGTACTTAATCTAGATTACACAAATAAAAAGGACACTAGCTTCTGGAGATTGATATATGCCCCAAATTTTCCCTACGTGTCAGGATAGTTAGTTATCATGTGATTTTGACAGATTTTGACAGTTCAAGAATAAAATAGAAGCTTTGAACTCAAACTTTTATCTTTGTCTTGAAACACAAAGCTTTCTTATTATTTCCCAAAAAGCTTTTCACACTGTTTTACGACTTACCACAGGCCAGTTATTTAAAAGTGCTATTAATAATTCTTCTGCTTTAACAGCTAAACTTCCTAAACTTGGCTAAATAGTATCAGGTACAACTTGAAAAAGTAAGCTGAAGTTTATATTATTTGCATAAATACGCAAATTTTTTGCATTCCCTGAGATTCAGAGCCAACAATGAAAAAGTTACTCAAAATTGAAACAACTCTGAAATACTGGCAATGCAGCAGCCTAAGTGTCCTGATGGCACATGCCTGCCCAGATACTTATCTCTGTCCTTCTCATACAAATCATTTCTGTTGCAACCTGGCAGTCAAACATGTGCTCAGAGGTTTGTAATTAAACACTTTTTTTAAAAAAAAGGAAACACAAAACTGTTTTTCAAATTGTGTCGATTGCAGCAAACCCACTTACCAGTGATTCACCCATCAGTGATTTGGAAAGAACATTAGACACAATTTGCAGCTTCCCTTTAAGATGCATGCAGCAGAGCACTGCACGGAAAGATCCATCTCCCTTGGCCAGCCCTTCTCCCAGCACTGCAACACAAACCAGGAACCATGAGCTTCATCACAGTGTACATTTCAATACAACATATACAGTGTTCCTTCACAGGAAAATAAAGCCTGAAACTTAAGCTGAATCCATGTTTTTTTGGAAAATAAAGTCTTCAATGTAAATGAAGTATCACTGCCTCTTGTTTGGTATTAACTTTTAACTTGTCTCCAACCATCTAAGAAATGCTGTACGTGAGCTAGAGAAAAAGTTGTAATGTTTACACGCTAAAATAGACTAAATTAAATATGGGAAGGGTAAATTCTAAATATCTGACACAGACACAAAGGACCTCATCTTCACAGAAAGGGTAAAATAAAAAAACAGCAACCTCTCAGTAACATGCTCAGGAAGGTCCATTCATGCTCACAAAAAACATGCCCTGCCGGTTCCAAATATAGCTAACCTCCTCGTGCTCAATTCCTGCTACTCTAAAAGGGCTTTTATTCACTTATGCTGTAAAGTGCAGGATATAGGAATGATTGTTTGAGTCCAGAAATTCACAGGCTCCATGTAACAGAAAACTTTCCTAAGGCTTTCTAACACTGGATCAGATAACTAGCCAAGCAGCCACTTCCACTGACACTTGCAATAGTGAAAGGATTTATTTCACAATACAGATGTGCTTCAGACAAGCAGGAATAACACTTAACCATACACATTACCTGTCCAGAAAATGAAATGCCAGAGTGACTTTTAAAAAGCTAGTCAGCTGAGCACATGAGTTGAAAAGAAGGCTGCACAGTTGCTTATAATTAGGGAATTATAATATATATTACTGCTATCGAAGGCAGCATCAACATCTGTGTTTTTACTGCTACTCATGCAGATGCAAATGGCTCCCGTTAGTGCTAACAGGAATTTTACATTCATCACAACTTCAGGATTACATTTTAGAATAATAAATCAGAGCTCAGCACTCAACAGACATTCACATCTTTAACAGGAATTGCATGTAAGGCTAAAGGAAAAAAAAAGGTAGTCTCACAAAACATTTACATAACTAACCATTTCATTTTGAAGAAATGTCTACTAAACGCTGTTTATAAAGTGCCTCAAAGATTAGTCTGAATTCCCTGCTCTGATGATACTGAGCACATTTCCAAAAATAGAGCTTACTTCCCAAATCGGAAGCAGCAGCTCCAGAAATAGCTTTACCATGTCTGACAGTTTGCTACTTTAACCTCCAAGATTAGATGTCCAGTTATGATATGCCATATCATCAACTGCATAGCATCACCAAGCTAAAACATATGGTTGCATGTAAATAGTTACAACACATTAACCAGTATCTTTTGGTAAAGATTATTGTGGAATAACGTAACAGATTGCAAATTACCATCATTCCTTGTAACAGTGCAAGCAGCACTATAAAGCTATTCCAAAGAGTACTTATCATTCAGGTTAAAATAAAACACCATCACAGGTATGCAACATGTCAGGTCTTGTAAAAAGGCAGAGCAGCAGCCTGAATAAAACTCTATTAAGAATAATACGATGGGTATCAAGGAAGGGTATCAGGTCATCCATACTAAGGTTGTTTCCTCCCAAAGATATTTCAAACACAAATCTTTCAAGATCATAAATCCTCCAAACTGTCAGATGCTGGACTACACCTGGTAACAGCACATCACAGCAACCACAGCCAAAGAAATCATTTGTATATTCACACAAATATGGGGGGCATGTATGTAGGTATAGATATATAAACATGTGCGCATGAATAAAGAAACCATTTATATATATGCATAAATATGGCATTAGCAAGAAATGTCCTCACTTTTAGATCTGGAAAAATATTGTAGAACATGCTGTCACGAATTAAGAAAATTAACATTAAATTGGACATGCTATTTCTCAGCTACTAATACAGTTTTGAAACCTCTTTTCTCTACTTAATTTTGAAATATTTTTAAAAACAGAGATCAGTGTTCCTATTCCACCCAATTCTATGCCAGTCCAGTGAGAGGAAAAAAAAAAGACATGACAGTTCCTTTGAGATACTGATAACTGACACTACATGCCAAGAAAAAGTTTCACAAATGAATGTCACCCATCCACCCTTATGACAAACCCATCAGATCTCATCAATGGAAATACTATTCATTAAACAGCATTCTCCCTCCTACCTCCTTTAACCATCATTCATCTTCCCATATGTCTCTCTTTCACTTTTATTTGCCATCATGAAAGACAACTGTGAGGTTAGTCAGAACATTATCCCTTTGGCATACATCAGCAGTTAAAAGAAGCAGCTTTAAAAAAATCCAAGCTATTTTGAGAATGGTACTGATTAAGTGATGTTCAGCCTTTTTAAATTCCTTAAACTTCTAAATTTTACACCTACAGAAAGCAAACTTACTTCTACTAGTTATGTTTTGTGCACCTTCATGAGAAGCCTGAACAAATTCCCCAGACTGTCACTTGAGAATCAGTGAAGACAAATACACTTAAAACAACCAACCAAACAAAAAAAAACACACAGGCTAAACCAGAAAGGAACAGTTTCAAAATTACCACTGCTAGCGTAGGAATGTCAGAATAGCGTATCGCATGGTCTCTGTAACTGAAGTGCCAAGAAATTTCCTTTCAACTTCAGGAGTTGTTAAAGAACTAAAAACTGAAAGGTGGGATCTACCCACCTTTTCTTTCCTAATCCAACTCTGCACTCAGCAAACTCAAAAGAGCTTTCAGAGAAGTGTGAATCACTCACATTATACATCAATAACTGAATATCAGGAAGGATGGTTAATTCCTTCCAAAACACCCCAACAGAATAAGGCAAGGAAACACCAAAGGCTCAACTTTCAGGTGACACAGACACATTTGGAAGCTTTAACAATTAGGAATAACTAAAACTAAATAATCTTGGTTTCCTCTGAATCAAGTCCCAGAATACAAACCAAAACATCCATGTCCCTAGGGAAGAAGATGGAACAAGACGGTCTCTTCAACTATCTATCTACATCTATCTATACCTAACTATATTTATCACTACCAATTCATCCTACATTTGTATGTAAGCGATCTAATAGCCAAAGAGCACTGCTGTGTTGAACACTTGCATCTGAGTTCAAGCTGCAAAATACTAAGGTCTCTCTTAAAAAGAAAAAAAAAGCAGAAAAAGTATTGTAAAGCAGATACATTATTTTAATTAGGGAAAAAAAACCAAACATTGTTAGCAAACTAACAAATCTGGGCATCAGTTTTTTTTAAAATTCAGATGACTGCGATGTATAACACTAAGTAATAAAAAAATAAGAAATGAGCATACCATGCCTACAGTCTTCATCTGCTTGCCCATACTTTTTCTGAAAGGTAAAACATGAAGAGTTTAAAAATAGCATTACTTCAGTTAGCACAAACAACTACATACTTCAATTACAAGTTAATTCAACTATTCAGAATCCATTAGCTCGTCTTTTCCTGGGTGGAACATGTAAAGAACATCAGTCACGTGTCAAACATAATGTAATTAAATCCTAGAATACTGATTTTTTTCTGTCTCAAATTATCAGCAAACTGACATTTTAAAAGAGAAACACAAGTGGACAAATGTTTTATATGTGTTTGTAAGTGGCTCACGACACCTAGGGAGTAATACAAAAATTTCCTTTTCTAGCCACTGGAATGTTTCTTTTTTAAAATTGCAGTAAAACACTGCTGCTGAAATTTGTAAGGTTTGTATCTTATTTTCCTCTATCTTATCACCACTGATTTTACAGATTACTTTGCTTAGTAAAACAAATAGGAAAATTTGGGAAGTTTTTTTGTTCTTTATTTTTTACTTATAAGCCTTCAAGTCGCTATGTAATTCAAGCCTTTAATAGGAAGGTTTTGATTACATGTATTTTTCCAAAACCTCTGAAGATTTACAGCAGTAACTTCACTATGATGAATATCCAGATAATACTTCAAGGTCAGAAATTTATTACATGCTGCTAAAAATCTGCCTGTCTATTTGCCTATATAAATAATTTTGAGAAGTCAAGTTTGTGGCAACTTAAGTTCGATTTAAAAAAAAAAAAAAAGGCAACCTCAGTTACTTCTGAACCTCTTCTCCTGAGAAGACAGAAGAGAAGTCACGTCTTAAATTAAGACATTACCCAATTCTTCCTTTGCACACTGTCTAGTGCAGTTCAGTTCTTTATTTGAAGAATGCTTCAAAACGTTTCCTAATCAGATGGGCAAGAGTTATCTTAATGCTGCCCACCAAGGTCTTACAACTTGGCCGAACTTTTTCCACTTGAGATGAAACTGTTCACACTCAACACACAAAGATCTGGGATGGACAAGATCCCTGTGAATCTGTAGTATTTCCAAAACAGAAAGGCATGGGAAAACTTTGGTTCATTAAGAAGGTTGTAGGGTTTATTCTTAAGCCCTGTAACATGATTTCCTTTAATAAACTGTAGGACTTTGAGACATTAAATGAAGGGCACAAATTTGGCAAGGGATCATCTATAATTCAGGGTTATTCCTCTTGTCTTGCATTTAGAAACCTTCAAAGACCCCAGTTTTCACACTTCCATTAAAAATCTGCCTGAGCCTTAAAGTTACATCTTTCAACAGATATGCTCTCATCTAGCAATAGAAAACTAGCATGTGATTGTGTGCTAAAAGAGGAGTATTAAGCCTAGGCAAATGGAGCTAAATTAGGTATTAACAGGCTACCTGAAACCTGGCATTTCTTAACTTTGGGTTTTTTGAGTGTTTAGATTTGAAAACTTAATTTCACATTCATTAGAGATAAAGTAATTTAGTATGTAATTCAGCATAAATGTACAAACAGAACACCCTAAACCAAAGATGTTTCTCCTTACTGGACTTTTTTAAATTTTTTTTTCCAATGTATTTTTCCTTATTCTCTTAGACAACTACAGTTCAGACCCAAACTACTTAGAGGTCTCAATCCCAAAAGATCAGGGAAAACTACAAGACAAAATCCTCATGTATGCTTTAGCATAAGGGATTCTGTGGCAATCTGAACACGCTGATCACAGGAAAACTGCATTTTATTTAGATATTTGCCAGTACAAGATACTCAATTGCTCTTTTCCAGTTCACTTGATACTATTAAAGAGTCACACTCACAAGTTGCAAAAAGGAAGCAATTCTATACAGAAGAGTCTCGATTTTGATGCAGTCGATTTGTGCCTGGCATGCCTCCGGGAGGTGAGCTGGGGGGTACTGGCTGAGGGAAAGGAGAGCCTCTGTGCAATGCTTCACTGCCACTTCATAATCCTGCTGCTTAAGAGATTCACATGCTTGTTCACATGACTTCTCTGGTCTTCTGTCTGCCATGACTCAGGGACAGAAATCCTAGAGTGGGGGCAGAGGGGATGATAAAACGTTGGTTAGCTGTATGATGGCACTGACAACTTGCCAACCAACTTCCATTCCCATCTCAAAGTGTGGTATCACATCTCCTTCACTGTATGCCATTTCCTAGCCCAAACTTCATCACTAGTAATCTCCTCCCAGTCTTTTCTCCATCACTCCCAGCTCTCTATTTTGATTCTAATTCAATAAGGTATTTAAAATCACAACTGACTTTAGGAATATTAATGGTTTCAAATTTTAAAGTCAGCATGGATTTAAGCACTTTTCTACAAGAAGGCTTTAGGGTCTTTACTGGCAACATGATCTTTGCTTTGGAACTAATACAACCCATCCACCACCTGCTCTTTCTCTGAGCCTACAACCATTTACTCCCTGACACCTTTCTCTTCACAGCACTTCTCACCTATGCTCAGGGGAAGGAGTCACTCTCTGGCTGGGTGAAGCACAATGTGGATGGAGAAGGATGAATGAGAAAGACCTGGAGATCAACAGCTTGTATCTTCCTTCTCTCAGTTTATTCCCCTGCCACACCAACACCTTCATGCAGAATCTCTTAAATAATTTATAAGTAAATATTTTTAGGGGGAAAAAAAAATGGAAACAGTTGTGATTAAAATCTGTAGATAAGACAGACAACGTTTTCTGCCAGTGAACTGACACAAACGGTTATCACAATCTAGAAAAACAAGATATTCTACAATCCCTGTCTATATTCTCCATCAATATAATCTTAAATATATGATACTCATCCCTACAGAGACTGTACTTTAAAGGTGATTTCACAAAAATTAGTTATGTTAAATAAAAGAGGAAAAAATGCAGGAGTTCTTATTTGCACGTTTAGCAAGCAGCATACTACCAATATTTGTGATTACCTATCAACTACGACAGTTGTACCTGTAGCCCACTTACACTGCTGAAAATTTACCCAATATTTAATATTTTTGGGTTTTAATTAGAATACAGTAAAAAAATTTCAAGAAGCTAACCTGAAGTTCAATAAATGCATTTTCTTTATAGGAAAAATTCACTGTCCAGCTTTTCTCATTAACACAGGCCAAGACAGAGCAGAAACGTAAATAAGACTTTTCCCCTCTTACACAACAGTGTTCAGTGTGTTCCCTTCCATTCTTAAAATTTTATTTTCAGTATCAATACAGAAACATAAAGGAATATGGATGTTTCAAGACAATTTTTACTTAAATCACCTTCGCTTTTACAACATTTACATAAAAATTCATTGCATAACAGCGTATCTTCCCCAGAAAGGCAGGAAAGCGAACCATGAATGTTCTTTGCAGTTACTCTGACAGTCCAGATCTGTGACATGTGCCTCTTCCTTATTAATGACCTTGTAAAGTTCTACCCCATTCCTCCAGATTCTCTTTTTCTGCTGATTTGCAATCAAAACAGGAACAGGTAAGTAGGTTTTGCATTTCCATACATATAAGTAAGCTCATTCATGGAGTAATTCTATCAAAGACACTGAGCTGGATAACTTGAGCACATATTTTCAGTTATATAACGTTAGCTATTCTTCAGCTGTTGATACAAGGATCCTTTCTAGATACAACTATAAATTACATTGATTTCCATTCCATTAACATTTGAGGTCACTGAACTTTACAAATCTAGGATGTGCTTCAATAGTGATACAATACTTCATTGATGTTTTTCTCCTGAACATTCTGTTTTCCTCCTAAGAGACTGAAAAGAGATTTCACGACATCTGCTGTGATTTCCTCACTTCCCAACTGACGTATAACCAAAATTCCTTTGGCCAAAAGTCAGAGCAGAGCTTCTGTGACTTTATTACCAAACAGAATCGTAGAATCAGAGAATCATAGAATCATTAGGGATTGGAAGGGACCTAGAAAGATCATCTAGTCCAATCCCCCCGCCACAGCAGGATCACCTACACCAAGTCACACACGAACATATCCAGGCGGGCCTTAAATGTCTCCAGTGAAGGAGACTCCACAACTGCCCTGGGCAGCCTGTTCCAGTGCTCTATCACCCTCACTGGGAAGAACTTCCTTCTCATATTTATGCGGAATATTACAGCTCCTATGTTCCAGCTGACACCCACTGCCCCTCATACTATCACTAGATGACATTGAGAATAGCCTGGCTCCATTCTCCTGACACCCACCCTTCAAATATTTATAGACATTAATGAGGTCACCCCTCAGTCTCCTCTTCTCCAAGCTCAAGAGACCCAGCTCCCTCAGCCTCTCCTCATAAGGGAGGTGCTTCACTTCCCTCATCATCCTTGTTGCTCTACGCTGGACTCCCTCCAGCAGCTCCACATACCTCTGGAACTGACTGGCCCAGAACTGGACACAATACTCCAGATGTAATATAACTTCTGATACATCAACCCCGTGCTAACTGTCCTGGCCAGCAGAAAGGCATATGAAAGCTGAGATATCCAGTGCTGCTTCTCCAAGATGGCACCACGTAAAAGAAAAATGTTACTTATCCACTGCCTCACACTGGTGGTTGTGATAAATATTGACTTATTGAATAATAATTGAATATTATTCAATTATTAATCAATAATAGTAATTGAAGAATAATAATTGTGATGAAGTCTGTTTGAGGAAAAGCTGGGTTTTACACAATCAGCAGCATACTAATGTACTGCAAAGGCCACACAATTTCCTTGGCAATGTGAAGGCTGAGAACACTTCAGAAGATATAACTGACCCTAAGCAAAAACCAGTAGATTAAGTTAAGCAGGACCAGGAGAAGTCAGTCCCAGGCTGTTTGGAAGACTGGCAAAACTGAGTCACACTGTCAGTATTGCAGTAATTAAAAAATCCACTGAAGTCACAGTGCATGGGACTAATAACGAAGAAACACAGTATGTGAACAACTTATGGAAAATGATACACCAGCATTCTCAGATTTCATTTCAATTCCTCTTACACCAATACATGTAGACTAAACATGGAAATGTATTGGATATTTGCACCATCTACCTCAAACTCCAATCCAGGTGCTCAAAACTGTTCTTTCAAGGCACTACACACTAGAAACTATTGGTCCCCTGACCTTGTGCCTAAATGAACAACAGAATACGTGAATGTAAATTACAATAAAAATCTAGTCTATTGTAGTACCTGACCTATCTATGCTTAACATTATTTCAGAACAGTTAATCTGTTAATAGCAAGGTCCAAGGAAATTTAAGTTCTGTATATGTTCACTTTCAAAATTTTCTAATTTAAAACTGGAATTTATACATTCACTCCAAGAGTAGAAATTATTATGGATTAAAATTCGAAGATGAAGTGTCATACCGTCTGCGTTATAGTCCCAACTCTCTCTGCGAAGCTGAGCAAATTCATTATGCACTTCAGTTTTTCTGTCTGTAAAGTGCAGATTAAAATACTAGACATGTAGTAGAACAAATGTTAGGATTATTCATTTTCTCAAAGTGGCCTGGAGAACTGCATATCATAAGAGTTCTACATTCAAATTTTAGTAGTAATTTATTCTAATAGCTAAACTGAATACACCTTCAAAACACCAAAGAATCGGTAAACAGGTATATTCTCACTATCTAATGTTACACATCTAAAATAGGTGAACCTACCTCAAAAATAATGGCGCAGTACCTTGCTAACAGCCATTAATATCAGTGGTAAATTCAAAGCATTTATTAGCTTTGAATCATCTCACAGCAGCACCGCTACCTACAAAATGGCTCCAGATTTGCGCACTTCAGTGAAATATTTAAACACAACGCCTATCAATTCCACCTGATGGACACTGAGCATCAGGCTAACCAAAGCACAGTCAGAAATTGACAAAACTCTTCCTCGCGGCTAATGCAGACATCTAATCTTAGCATTATATGTTGTATCTCCAAAGATGACCTGCCTTTAAGCAGGAGAAAACTTACTGATCTTACATTTCTTTGAAGGCCATGGTATGCACAGCTCAGCTTCCACAAAATACCGTTTAAAAGATCTGGTTACTTCCAAGTGGTGTCACTTAAACCTTGGAGGGGCTGGGTTTTTTTTTCAATGAACTGTGAGGGGAATTATTTTGTTTCTCTACAACTAATGATTTTCAGGCTCAATATTCCTAATGAGTACTTTGCCTTTTTTCCAAAGGGATTTTGTAAACAAACATGAGAAGACTAACTAAAATCTAATCTCCAAATAAAACTTCGCATTCCCCCTCCAGAACTGCAGAGAGGGCTGGGAAAGGCAGAAGGGACAGCTTGAAGAGGAAGAGCGATAAACAACACGATCTACACAGTCATTTATTTCCAAGTAAACACTACGCCTTCTTGGTGCAAAGGAGGCTTCTGAAGATTTACTCCACAGTCTGATGAGTCCAACTTCAAACTAAAAATCAATGTAGGAGGAGAGAACATCGTGAACTAGAATGTTAGTGTTTCTCAGCAGTTTAACTCATGACTGTGCACTTTCATGCTTCCCAGCTTCCCCATGTATTTTATGGAATCAAAGGGTCCATACATTAAGGTAATGATAAGTTAAAGCATGTGACAGCTCCTAAATAATCTCAAACAGATGCTTTTTCAATTCACTGGAAAGCATGTAGTCAGATAACTCTCGCTGTACTTCATAAACAAACAGATTAGAGGGCACAATGCTGTTCCTATTAATGTTATTGGCAAAATTCCCAATGTCTGCCAAGACAGAAGGATCAGATCCAAGGTCTCGCATGCCAAGCTGACAAACAGTAGACAAGTCAGTAAATATTTGCATATTTTAACCAGACATTAACATCTCTTGTAAAGATTTATGCTAAAGCAAAGATGTTCAACTTGCAGTCCTACGGTGAGACTGGTAGGAATTTACTGTCACTTGAATGTACTTCAAGAGCCCCATCCTGGGATTCACAAACTGAAGCAAATGAATGAGACCCACTGCCACAGGGAACAGGCAGGGGAAGAGCCTTTCCAGCTGCCTCCCATTACAATCCAGAACCCTTCAAACAGCTCTGCTGTGAGAAATGAGCACCCAAATATTCCTTGCCAAAGCTATTCAGCTGTGTCCTCCTGTTAACAGCCCTCTGTGGTTCAGGAAAGGAGTTTGCCATTCCATTGCCTATTGCCGGTCAGGCTGGCACAAGCTCAGAGTGCAGCTCTAAGGAAATGCATGTGGTGACCACACTGTTTCCTAACCCTTTGCGATGTTTTCAACCCTTTTCACAAAGGCTGGCCACTAAACTTGACATCAGTTTAAACAATTAAAACATTCAGGTAATACATCAATAAAATATTTTTTATCCTATATCCCCAGCAATTCCTTTCAAGAGGCAAGAAGAAATCTACTAGATTTAGTTTTGAGGGTCGTTAATCAGTTCTTCTGCAGTAACATTTGAACATGTAGTCAATGAGAACTGAACACAGACATCAAAAAGGTCTTTAGGGTACTGCAAGTTTTAAGAAAAACAGGTAACAGACCCAGAGTCTTTAAGTCCACACAGAAAAAGGATAACTTATAATTCAGCCTCCTATTGATACCAAAATCTTATTTACCCTACCAGTTACTGCCATGAGCTGCCATTTACCCAGTGAGAGATAGTCCTGTAGTTAAAAAAAAAAAAAATCACTCCAGTAAAAGAAAACTCTTACTTATTTCTTACTTATTTTCTTGCCCTTAAAAGTCACTAACTGCATTCATTAGCTTAACTGCTCAAGGATCCATACCATAGGGTTCAGGTTTCACTAAAGCAGAGTTTCAAAACTTTTTAGATACATCCCACAGCTTTGTAAATTTTTAGAGTTGAGATGTAAGCAACTTACCAAAAGAAGACCTCAAAATGTTTTGTTACCATAATACAGAAAAGTTGCATTTGGGAAGTCAGAAAGTTGGTACAGACACAAACCCTGGGACTGGAGAGCTTTCTGGATCCCTTGCCCTCAAAACTATCAGGTAAAGTATCGCAAAATCATTTAGGTTGGAAAATACTTTTAATGTCATCAAGTTCAACCATTAAAGACCGACAAGATTATTTCACTCACACAGGTATGGAAAGATCCCTGTTCATTACATTATCTGGATTAATTACAATACATCAAGTAAACTCAATGCTACCTACATTATAGTTAGAAACAATGGGTCACCAAAATGCAACTATTAAGCCTCTGCAAACAAACACCATTTGCCAGTCCACGTACTGAAACAGGGAATAATCTGCCTGTTTACAGTTAAATCATCCTATACAGTGGCTCTGGCATCACTAGTGATCCCACATTAAGCCATGCTTGCACCTCTAGGTGTCATATAATTGTTTGCAGTCCTCCAAAATACCACTCAAGTACCTTTAGATTAGTAAAGTAAAATTAAATACCTATTTAGTTTCCTCTCCTATAGTGATACAAGAAACTTATCTTTGCCTTATGATAAAAAAGCATTTTATTCAAGCCTCCAGGAAAAAATACAATACGGCTGCATGAAATATGGAAGCCGATTAGAGACAGACACACAGAGAAAAAAAATGCACTTTTCTAGTGTCATAACACGTAGATCAGAAATAACTCCCTACTCAGAAATCACTTAGTAACATGAGAGTACATGTAATGACAGTGCTCCATACCAATGGGAAAGACTTTACGAACAGAGAGAAAAGGCATGTGCACCTTTCATGGGCAGGCTGCAGAAAAGACTGGCCTGAGAGGTGCTTTTGGGTTGGTTTCTTATTTTCAGAGATATTAGGCACCTGTTTATTGCAATTATGGCTGAAGTCAGTAATATTAGTTATACACAGTGCTCAGAAACGTACTGCACACCTTACAGAACAAATACAAAAGTCTCCACCCTTGAGAGAGGACAATCTAATCAGTTTTCTGAAATAACTGAATTACTCTGGTTAATGTTGTACATCTCCAGGCAAAATGACCCTACTTGAAATTCCAAAAATGATGTTATATATGAAATGGAGCATACAGAATGAGGAGAGCTTATTTCAAGGTTCTATTAGATAGCAATACAGCAGCAAGAACTTCTGCTACATGGCCTCTAAGGAACATGATATGCTTGATTTCGGGAAGGGAAGGAAAAAAAGACTTAAGAGGTTCATGATGCACGTTCCACAGTGAAAACACCAGAGAGCACCATAAATTAGGAGGACAAGTGATCTCTTGCCACATAAATGGAGCCTTGAGTCTGATCCTGTAAGCTTAATGTATAGAATAAATACATCTCATTTGCTGAAAAGGGAACAAGTGCCTGTGAGTGGTTTACCATACACAGAACAGCACTAACAAAAATACAGCAGCAATTGAGATAAATGTCTTCAGCGTCTGGATCCTCTGTGTTCTTTAAGTTACTTTACATACATCACAGACAGCAACCAGTTAGATTTTTACGGCATGCCCATTACGATTTCCATACAGACACTTTATTGAGAGTGTTACCATTTTATTACCTTTACTAATCTTTTTTTTTTTTCATTTCAGAAATAGCAGCAGAAAGGACAATCCATACAGCCAGCAGCAGCAACATCTGCACATGGATAAACTGCCTGTCCTTGGCTCCACATCTGAAACTCATGGCCTCAGCACCTGTAACCACCCCATCCACCACAGAGCTTCATCTCCTGCCTTTAAAATTACCCTTTTTCACTTGGCTGTCTGAAAGCATTACCTATCTTGATGAAACTAAGCAAAACACATGGTGAGTCAAAGCCCAACATCTACCTGGTACGTACTCATAGAACCACAGACTCACAGAACACTCACTTTGTCTGAAAGCCACATCCCTAAGAGAGACAGAATTTCCAGTCACACAAAGCAAATATATATATATAAATAAGGAGACATACTGTATTTATTAAAATCACCGTACAAGTACTGGGCTGTAAAGTTGGACACTCAAAGGTTCCAGAACAAGAGGATCCATACAAGCTGCTTTTGGCCCCCCTGTGTGTCTGCATTACATACTGCCTTTCACAGTCCATTTTCCAAGGGCTACCTGGTGGAATGAGCAGACAGAGTATAGGATGCTTAACAGCTGTCAAGTTAAATACATCAGTGTAGGGCCTAAGGCCTTATTTGATGCATGCTCCTCAAAACTGCAGCTCAAGTCTGTGTTTTAACGTTTTCATTTACTTTTCAATCACACTTACAAATACCGTGACCGAGCACTTCACAAATATTAAGAAAATATATTTCTCCTCCTGACATTATTCCCATTTTACACAGAATTAAGACGTTAAAACAGATTAAAGCCAAGAAATTTCTTATATTCAGATGAAGACAACCAAAACTGACTTTTTCCTATTATGCTGTGCCCTGTACCATACAGCCCTTTATATGACCAAAGCAGAATACCCAGCACCCACCAAGTGACTAATGAGGATTCGGCATTTCTCTACATCACAACATGGAAGCCTTCATTAGAAATACAGAAAATTAACTGCAGCAAAAATATGGCTTAAATATGATTTGCCTTTTTTTTTTTTTTGCTATTTCCTGCTCCATTTCTGAAGCACTAATTTATGCAAATAGTGCAACTGTATTCCAACAAACAACTGTATTAGTATTATAAAATTACATGTACCCACACAATGTAGCCTCCCTTCTATTTCTTTCTAGCAAATATTTTTCTATCTCTCCTTGTTCAGCCACATTTATTTTATAAATTCAGGGAAAAAAAATCTTCATTTTGCACCTTGTTTAAATCCTGTCACTGCTTCCTCTGTGCTGCATGAAGGTAGAGCTGGGAGGAAAGAGGAACTGGCTATTGGGAGTACAGAAGGGGAATTCTCAGTGCTTTCATTTTTGTCCAGAACAGGAGTGGAATGCAGAAGCCCTGGTCTTCAAAGTGTATGGAAATCCCATTTAGCTCAAGCTGAAATATACTCACTGTACGGATGATCTTTTAGATTTGTACTAAATGCTAATTTGACCAACACTGAGCAGATTTTCACAGGGTTGATAACAAGTATATCCTTGGCAGAAATATCATCCCATACCACATTGCAACTTCTCACAAAGCTGCACTATGGGTCATTAGATAATTTTTTCTATTTTATTGTGAACATAAGATTTTTTCACTCATTTTTTAGAAAAGGCAGAATCATGCTCACAGAACCCTACCCTCCCTCCTTACCCAGCTCCCAAAAATTCAGCCAGCGATAGACATCTTCTATGGGAAATGTCACTGAAATAATTAAAATTTGGCAAGTAGTAACCAACTGAAATGAGCAGTATGTCAGAGTAAGCATCAGGCAACATAATAATAGGTCGTGCTTCTGCCCCACCTAAAGTTCTTTTGGCTCCTTCATAGAAAATCTTCACGTAAACAGTCTTTCATAATAACCGGTTAACAGTGGCAGTCTGTGCTCCTTATACCACTACCTTTTTACTGCTTTCTGAGAGAAGACTTTCTCACACTTAACCAAGATGAGGGCATTTTAATTGAAATCTTGTCCCATGGTTACCTATTTTATCCCCATAACAACATCACCAATTACTTACTTTAAAAAAAATGCATTAGAAAAGTAATTTAATCTTTGCTTCTCTTAATGAAATTTGCCAGAGAAAAACAAAGGGAAAAATCAGCCCTGCACAACCAGCCAGCTCTGTGAGAGCAGCATCAACCTACAGGCCTCAAACTCAAATGCATTTTGTGGCAGAATGCAGTATTCACATTCTAAAAGCTGTTTAGAATCCACAGCTTTTAAAACAATAAACTACTTGGGGCAGAACCTTGCTTTCAAACACCTGAACAGAGCATGACCTCACTCCTGAGGGTCTCTGCACACCTCACAGTGTAATGTTTATTAAGAACATTGACCAACAGAAGCGAACACCATCAGAGCTTACAGAGTCATGCAGTTACCAATACTCTTCTCCACTGAGTCAGAAGATATTGCCACAAGTCTTTTTTGAGACGCGTCTGTTGTGTGATATATAGGTACATCTGTGCGTGTGACCGAACATCTGTCACCTACTGCAAAATGCTAAGCAAGTACAACGCTGTTCCCAAGAAATGCAAAGAGGAGCCCTAAGGAAGATTCTCAAACATCATTTCAACAGAAAATACAGATCAGCATACCTACACATGGATAACAGAAGTTTGAACCTGTGTCACAAAGTTTTCCACTGTCTTATTTTTAAAATTAGGAAATGATTTCTCACAGTGCATACCTTTGGAAAACCCTGTGGAAACTCCAAAACCTCAGTGGTTCAATGCAAGTTGGCTCTGTTTAACAGGGATACTGTGGTGATGCTCAAATAGTCCTTCCTCAAACGTAAAACCTTTATATAAAGAACTTTCTCTGCTCTTGTCATGTCCCAGTGTTGCAAGAGCAGCACACCTCTGTGACTGAGAGACCTGACCAAAAAACTCAGCTTCCATTAGCAGTGCAAATGTAGCTGCTACAGGTATCTACTACCATTTTACAGACAGATTAAAAAAACTACTAAAAAGCAGCTAGGTTAATTTTCTGTCTGAGGTACGAAATATGGATGACTCTTTCAATCCATTCGAGAGGCTGAAGAACATAAAAATCTTCCTGCTGATTCGGGTATATCACACAGTTCACAAACAACACAGAACAGAAAGTTGTGACACAAACCAGAACAAAGCTTTTTCCATATACCCAAGGCTTCATTGCAGCAGTAGAATGAACCTTGAATTATTATAGCGGTGAATAATACTGGGACGAAGATTTTTTGTTACGCACTTATACAGTGCTTAGCACAAAAGGGTCCTACCATAACACATTTAATAACACAAATCATGCCACCCACAGATTCTCCAAACACATCTTTTCCCAAAACCATCCCTATTATGTAACTGCATATGATATTTTCATGTGCTGTTTTCAAAGTTCAATGCAATAACTAACCTCCACCACTAAAAATTGCTATCTTTATTGTAAATAACCTTTCAAATTCATTTTTACATGACTGTTCTTCAAATAGTTTGGCCTAACACAGCCAAGCCTGGTTTGGGGAGTTGTCTTCTAACTTTGTCTTTTGATGTCCCTGTTTCCTCTACCCAAATGCACAAACATGATACTACCAATAGATTCAATTTTTAGACCTCTCCTAGAAAAGAATATGGATTCCCAAGTTCTCCTCACACAGCAAACCCTAAGAGCAACACCATCACTTGTACTCAAGCCACCCCAAGTTTCCCAGCAGCACTCACCCTACTCATTTCTTTTGAAAAGAACATTAGAGATTCAGTCACGTATTTTTAAACCCTACTCAAAAGAACAGACATCAGCAGGAATGAGTAATAATCCTGCTGTGGTTAATGGCATAATTCTGACAAAATCTTCGGAAGAAGAAAAGCGGTGTCTAGCCCAGCCAAACAAATATAAACAAAACTACAGCCAAGTAATATCAGTCACTTCAAAGGACAAAACAAATGCCCTGCACCATTCCAAATGTGTAAGTGTCTTAAGATATGGCCAGAGTACAGTTACCTCAAAACCATTAGCACAAACAACTATAATCAAAAACATCACTTCAATGAAACACCCACAGCACTCTGCTATAACACAGCACTAGTGTGGATTCCAAACTATGCTAAAAAACATTCCCCTTAACAAACTCCCTGTGCAGACAATGAGAAAAGCCCAAGAAATTCTGGCTCCTAAGACAGCAGAGGAGCTGATGTGAGGTGGCTGTCATGGCTAGTCAATACTATTTGGGATTCCCAGCTAGCTAGAAGCAGCAAAGGAGCACATTGCCTGTTCCCAAAATTATCCCAGGATTAAATGACATTTTCACATACAAAAACACAGATTGTCTTCATGAAGAGATACACATAGGACAAAAGAGTTTATATGCTGACAAAACTGCTCTGCTTTTTGTTTGTGGCATCTTCCATTTATTATATCCACAAAGATTTGCTACTTTCCTGGTTTGCTGAACCACTAAATATTTTCCAGCAAATTAAGCAGTTGTGCCACACTACTAACAATCAAGACACTGAAAAACAGTTCTTGCTGCGTTTTGTATTTCCCTCTTGCCATGGGGTCCGAAGGGCTCTGAAAGATCATCTAAGCATAGTTAACCAGTATAATGTTTAGTGTTTTGATAAGTACAGCATTATGAAAAAAACAAAAAACAAACCCTGCAGAATTCACAGACTGAAAGATCATTTCTAAACGACACTTAGCCCAACTACCATAAAACCAGATCAGATGAATCCACACACTTCTCACTTCACTTCCTGCCACTCCAACATTCAAAAGCTCTAATCCAACACAATTCTACTATCTTTTCTTACGACACTTAGTCATTACAGCTCTGAAAATCATCAGCCTTCCTACTGCTTACAAAGATCACAAAATGTATTTCCTCAAACCACATATAAACCAAAGAAAAATATCCACCTCAGTCACATCATTCTTTAGGCAACTGATACTTCCTGAGACTACCGGAAACAAATCGCCAAACAGTTTACGGTAACATCTCCAAAACATCTCTTTACATAAAACCACTTACAAGAACTCTTGCTACCAGCTCAGCAGCACTGTGTACCTTCGGCTTCTTGGAAAAGCTGTATAGCCCAGTGTTCTTAATTCAAAATTACTTTCCTGCTAAAGTACAAATCCTCTAACATCTGAGAAAGACTGCAAGACAATCAGAAAATTTGATGGTTTGTACTCATTCAAAAGCAGTAGGGGGTCACAGTAACCACTCAAACAATTCAGTTATGAAATGGAACATCTCAATGTAGTAAAATTACATTTAAGAAAAACCAAGGCTGAAATCCATGACTTGTTACCTGTCTTTCCCATCATTATTCTGCAATTCAGTATTTTGGAGAACTGAGAAAACACTGGGTAAGTGACTATCTCATTTCTGTTTAATTTATGACAATGAATTTGCATATAAAATTGTAAAGAAATATTTGGATATTATGTTATAGCCACATTAAGTACCCTTTAACTTCAGCTAGCAATGCAATGGAAATGCAACAGCAGAACTAATTCTCACCCACATGTAATTACAATCTCCCCGCTTAAATTCCTAAACACTTCTTTTCCTGCAGTAATATTCACTTTCCTGTGTTTCTCAGACATGAGTGATTGCTTCTGGTTGAAGCCTCATGTCGTAAACATTTGTGTGAAGACAAGATGAAAGCTCAGTAAGCAAGAATGTTTTGAAGAAGGAACCTGAGTTACATATCAATACCACCATAATAAAATCATCCATAGCTGGTGAGTTCTGTGGAGTGCTCTGACCCATCTATAAAATTTCGTTTTTTTTTCCTCCTCCTCCCAAATAAGCGTTAAGATAAAACAAGCATTTACTTTCCCAGGCAAAATCTCTAGAAGCCCAAGCATTCCTTCCTTTTTTAATTCCACACCAATACTGTGCGCAAAAATTAGTCTACCAAAGGGAGTACAAAGTCAAACATATGAAGTAGAGTATCTTTAAATATGTCACCGATATACATAAACACAAATGCTGACGACTGCCAAAGGCCATAGAAGGAATACCAAGAACAAAACAAGAACAAAAGAAGGAAAGTTTTGTTTATTCATAATCTAATCCATAATAGTTCCATTTAAAAGAGAAAAATACATATAGCGCCTAGCTATAATGGGATCTTGCCTTAGAACCTTAACAAAACAAGTGAGAAATGATTAAACAGTAATAATATGAGAGCGGGACGGAGGACCAGGAATACAAAATTTGCTGTTTTCTCTCCTACAGTGAGCCACTCACAACCTTGTGTGAAGAGGAACGCAGGGAATCTCCTGCCATGAAGAACATTTTACAAACACTAGTTAAAGCATAAGGACAGGATTCATGTCTACTCGAATTCTTGGCCTACTGATCCCAAGGTAGGGGGAGTACCATCCTTCCTTCTCATTCTTCAAGCCAGCTTCCATGGCTTTCCCTAGTTTCATTCAGGATGTTCACAGGGGACAGGATTTAAGTTATTATGAAAATATTTTTCTAATTTAGATTTCACTTCTGCTGCTGGACCTATCTAGGCATCACTGGCCTCAGGACGGAATGGCAGCGAGGTGAAAGATTCAAGGGCTTTCAACTAATAATCTGAATTGCTCCAGCAATTGCTTCTGCCATTACTAAAATGAAAATACCTAGAACAAAGCGCAGTAGCAAATGTAAGATGGTAATAAACAATGAATAAAAAGAAAATAAATCCCACACAGTCAGAAAGACTATCCAGCCCTACTTGCAAAGGGGACTTTAGTAACCAAAATAATTGCCAACAATAGAGAAAACATTTCATCAGACTACAAAATTAACAGAGTTGGAAAACATTAGTAATATTGCCCAGCTCTTACACAGCCTCTTTCATCTGCAGGCATCAAGACTCGTTACAAGTTGGTAAGGTTCACTATTCCGATTTTAAATTCCTTCAAAAAGAAGCATAAACTGGTGAAGGGATTTGCACCAGTCAATCCAGGTATCTCAAGCACTAGGCCTATCCTCTATCCAGTTGAAACTAGCGCCACACGACTATAAACTTACATTTTTGAAGATTTGGAATTCATCTATGAATCTAACTTTCAAGCAGAACCTCTCCTTGAAGTTCAGCCCTTCTCCCACAACCAATACTACTAACACAAAGCCCAAGAGCACCTTTCCTGAAACCCAGGAGATTTCACAAAGGGAAAGAATCGTGACAGATCAAGAATGGAAGAAATTGCAGATTAAGGTGCTGTTTCTACACGTCCCTTTAATTTTTAGTCTGCTGGGTAGGGAAAAACACAACCAAAAACAAAACAAAATGAGAAAACACTAAAAATAAACAAAAAAAAAAATCCCAAACCAGCTACTACGTTTCAAGTCCTGGAGTCATCATTTTAATAAGTCTGTTCATAGAAAACTTCATCTGGGTTGCTTAAAAAAGCACAATGTCCATATGAATGAAAGGAGGGGAAATACACACACCCTACATTTCATAAGTCAAAAAAGTTGCAGAGGTGAGAAACGATAACAGAAACGTGATTTTTGCTAGGAAAAAAACAGTAATTTCTGCTTTCATAATAAAATACAAAGAGAACTCAATTTTATCAGTAATAACACACCAAATGTTCAAACACTTAGCCATAAAGAAAAACTGTTCTGCTACTTAAAGTTCAACAGAAAAAGCTTAACTCAGCTTTCACCACTCATAATTTCTGTGCTATAAATGCTAAACCTACCAAAGTCTGATCCATCCTAAGAACGAATCCCTCCATTTGTATTCCAGGAAGGAGAGGGAACATGGTGGCCACTTGTACATTTTCCCCTCATTTAACTTTCAACTGCACATTCAAAATCAGCTGCAGGGGAACAGAAATCTGCCCAGCACCTCTACACTGTCCCAACCAGAAAAGTTTTGCCATTAAAAAAAGAAACCTAAAAAAATCAGTTTTCATTCACAAGCTCCTAGGTCTCAAAAGTATTGAAACAACTGAATTTAAAACACATTCTTTTAAAACCTCCCTATTCCAGTCAGTCTTGGGAAATAACACAAACTTGCCAAGTAACACTTTGCTTAATTCAGTTATTTATTTGTACTAGGAACTGTGTCTTTTCTTAATGTAAATAAAATGGAAAGTGGAATATTTTATCCTTTGCTTTACTTTAATTATACTATTTATTATGAACAACAACATCAGAGCACCTCAGCATTCTAACCATCCCAACAAGACTATGATTCTGTGATGCACTGAATGGGGACATTAATTTTTAGGACATCTGTGTCTTACAACTGAATTATTTTATTTCTTCACTGAAAAGCAAAACATATTATTTTAAACTTCATCTCAATCGTGCTGTACCTCTGATAACATAAAAATCCTATTACCTTGTTTCCTCTTCCTCATTTGGTCAATAATTGGAAAGCAACCTTGCAACTAGTTCCCTGCAGTAATTTCTAATTTTCCATCAGTGATATGTTTACTATAATCAAACCACAACACTTTAACGAACAACATGTTGAAGCCAAAGAACTTCATTCAATTGGAAATTAATAGAAGGACATGACCCATCCCAGAAGGGGCAACATGGCTCCTTCCCCTACTTGGGGATATAATCTCTGTGTGGAGGACTGTATCACAACCTGCGGTATCAACTTTCCCTGTTTCAGTCTCACAACAGTTGCATCGCACAAAAGGTGATCTCAGGATCAGTGTTAGAGCTCCCAACTTCCAGCCACTGGGCCCTGACAAAGCCTCCTGCACAAAACACAAATATCAGCTCATCTGCCAGCCCTCTGCTTGCCCAGAGGGTTCATTTTACAACTGCTGTTCAATTTTTCCGATTTATTTTTCCATTCTACAACAAGCCCTACCTAAATCCGTTTGTGTGCTGTTTGTTTGGCTTTTTTTACTTCTATTTTATTGTTGTTATTTCCTGGCTGTCGCTGGCCCTTTCCTCCCGCCCCTCCCGGTACAAACACAGGGCTGACTCCCA
>JAOXOE010000787.1:7912419-7931974 GCA_028565055.1 Phoeniculus purpureus
CCGGCGGCTGCCGCAGGCCCCTCCGCAGCCACTGGGCCCTCCCCAGCCGGCACCGCTCCGCTCCGGCCCGCCCGGCGGCCCCCGCCTGGTCGCTCGCTCAGCTGCGGGGCTCCGAGGCTTCCCCGAGGCCTCCCTGGAGCCGTCGCCAGCCAGGCCTGGCCACCTTCGGCCCCCCGCGGGGGGCGAACGGGGAAGTCCTGACTTACCTGTCATTACTTTCTACGCCATCTTGGATCCACTTGTCAACGTCCCCACAAAGCATTGTGGGAAAGCGCTCCCCCGCCCTCCGCACGGCTCGGCACAGCCCGGCCCGGCAGCGGCGGAAGGCGGAGGCCGGCACCGGGAATCGAACCTGTGGCCCCGCTGGGGGCAACCCTGGGCTTTTTCCCGCCGCTCCCTGCCTGAGGGGACCCTGCCCGGGCTGGAAAGAGGCGATCTCGGTGGGTTTGGGTTGTTCTCTTTTTTCTTTAAATTTTTTTTCTGTTTTTTCCGCCCTTTCTCGGGACTCGCGTCGCCGCTTCCGCACACCCGCAGCAACGGTCGAGCTCGAAGCGGACCCAGGATGGAGGGGGTGTTGAACACGCGGGTGGGGAAAGGCCCTGGAAAGCAGCGAGACAAAGTCCACTGCTGCTGAAAATGGGATTTTTCTTCATGTTGTCCTACTGTTGTGGTTTATGTGGGGTTTTGTTTGCGGTTTTTAAAGTTACTACTCTTGTAAGAACTCCCAGAACCCCAGGTCCACATGTGGAGCTCCAGCCGTGTGATAGAGCAACCCCTGGTGCTCACTGTGCTGTGAAACCCATCCCATTGCCCAAGAAACAGCCACACTAGTGCCTAAGAAACCCTCATCCCTGTACCCAATGAAAAGACACTCCTGTGCTCAAGGAACTCAAGTCCCTCTGTGCCCAAGAAACATCCATCCCAGTGCCCAAGGACTGTGGCTAAGGCATTTATGGCTGTGCATGAATCCAAGAAACTGCTTCGCATAGCAGTTTTATTTTCACTGAGTAATCTTCCCTCTTAGCTGGGTTTGCAGAAGGTTTGGTAATTGGTCTCTAATACTTCTGCTTTGCAAACTGGCTTTTGCAAGGTGTTACTGGCTCAGCTGCTGCGGCTGGGTGCCCCTCACTAAGCTCAAGCCATTGGGCTTTAGGGCAAAGCAGCTTCCTTCAGGATCTTAATGTAAGTTTATCAGAAAAACAGGATTCCACTCTTTCTTAAAGCCTTCTACTTTAATTAAAATAATTAAAAGATCCAGATCCTTTTGGTATTGGATTTTCCTAAATACATTTGTATTTAAATTTACATTTAACGCCTCCTAACTCTTTGAAGAGTAACCACCAGCCAAGCCTCTGATGCATTGCCACTGCAAGATACTTGTGCCCAAGAATCTTTTCATCAGTAATGCATTTATAAAGAGAGAGCTCTCTGCAAAAATGTAAATGCAGAAGGAAATACATTTAAAGAAATCCTTTGCATTTGCAGCCCCAGACTTAAATCAGTCCACTTTTTAAATTCAACTCTGTAAATACAGTTGGGAGGAGAGTTAACTGTTTCAGTGCTGTGCTGGAAGGGAGAGTGGTTCATCCTAGCCTCAGCACAGGAGACGCCATTTCAGGAGGACAAAAACACTCAAGTGGACCGTGCCCCAGGCTGGTTCTCACTGCGCACCCTGGACACCAACTCCAGTGAGCCAAATGGTTATGCTATGATCTGAGTGTCTTCCATGGGCACTGGGCAAGGAAGAGGGCAGCTGAATCAGATAATGGTGAAACCATGTTTAGGCGCTAACCCTTTTATCTCAGTCCAGGTTGTAGAATAAGTCCTTTTATTTTGGAGGCTGGTTGAATTCAGTTCCTAGTGAGCTTCTGCATTATCAGTACATTTATCTGTTACAAAAAACAAGGGATGTTTTCTTTAAAAATAAATATTTTTTAAAAACTAAATGGAAAACAGAATGAGTTTTGTGTATGCGTATTTATCTAAAAATATGCACGTTCTCTTGGAGTTCATCTTGGGCTGAGACAGAGATTTGCTGGGTTTGTCACTTAAGACGTCATTAACTTTTGAGTCTGTTTGTTCTGATGGTATTTCTTCATACTGTGCTAGGCAACAGATTGTGTCACTGGTGACCAAGTCATACGAGGAAGGATTAGTTCAACAACAAACATCATTTCTATTGATATCTGACTCTGTTGTTGTGAAGTTCTGAGGGTGAAAACACTGAACGGCAAAGGCTGCTTTAAGAAGATCGTAACTGCACTGCTGAAACAGCCCCAAAAGTTGCTGGAGAAAGACTATGGCAGCAGGGGGAACCCCTTCATAAATGGTGCACAACATAGAGACTGTGTCCACACACCCACTGTTTCTTATGATCTTTGTTCTTAAACCCTTTAGACCCCATATGAAGTAGAGTTTAGTCTGTTTTTTAGACTGGTATTGCAGAATCTTAAGTGGACATGCCAGAGGCTAGAGGGAGCCAGCAGCTCGGAGATGAGAGTGGCTGCCAAGCACTACTTTGTTCAAGTACTGCCACTGAGCCTGGGAGATTGGAATGAGACTATTATTTCCACGTGGTGCCCCTTCTAAGCTCTTTCATGATCTTTTTTTCACCAGACAGAAAGATGAAGACTGTCGATCCAAAACAAATTCAGACTCCAAACACTCATTAACTCTGGAAATTCCGCTCAAAGTGCACATTGTACAGCAACTGGCCTAAAGGATGACATTCGAGATTCAGAGAGCTTTAATATAACTGAACCTTAGTTTCAGAGCCATGTTTACTGTAACAGCACAGAAGGCAGAGTATGCCACTAACACCTGGTCATACACTTTATGGAAAGGAGACTTCTTGTGGCTGTTATTGATGTGTTTCAATACAGGATAAGGAAATAAGGTTGTAATATTAGCTGCTACTGGGGGAGAGACTCTCAAAGATGTGTATTACCTCAGTGGAAGCTGCAAGTTTGGCTTCCAACCTCTGCCATCAAACAGATCATTTGCAGCTCTCTTCACTCAGCCTTGGGCTAGGCATAGAAACAGATGAGTTAGAAGCCGACTACTAGTTTACATTTCTAGAATTGTTCAGACTCTAAATTTCTGGAATCTCCACTCACTAATGGGATTTCTCAACTAGAAGGGAGCTCGCAGCACTAGCAGAGAAGACCAGGAGCAGCTGGTCACACGAACTCTGGGAGCTGAAGAAAAGCAACAGTATGTGTTGCAAATGCAAGAAATGACAAAGGCACAATAGGGAAGCATGAGATAGGAACCAAAACAATGAATCTCTGCTCAGCATCATGAGACTTGACAGCACTCAGATCCTCAAAAGCCTAGCAGTGATATTGCTAGGGACTTCTTAGAACAGTAAGATTAAACCAAAACCCAAAATTGAAGGAAATTCAATTCCACATTTAAATTTCTTAAGATTTCAAAATCTTTCAGATCTGAAAATTGCAATTTCCCACTGAAAGTTCAGAAAGCCCAACCTCCCTGTAACTACAAGGAAGCCCTGGAGAGAAGGCACTACCACATCCAGTCTCCCTGCTTTTAAGTCAGGATTCTGTAAATAGTGCCTGTTCACAGGGCTTTTCCCTATTCTATGAAGCTAGCAGCCATGGCCAGGTCCTTGGAAAATCCAGGCTCACTGCAAAAAAACTGGAGTTTGAAAACCTGGGCCCACTTCAGGCTGCTAGGCTCCCTGCCATGGAGCTAAGATCTGAGCGGCACTCTGAAAGGTGTGTCACAGATTCTCAAAGAGTTGGGAACTCTGAATCCCTCACTTGCTTCAGGGCTAATGGAGAGCTGGTAGCCAAAAAGCCTTAGAGTCCTGGCTCAGACAATGAGCTAGAATCACAGCTACAGCCTGCATCCTACATTTTCAAAACAAAACAAATTATTTCAGACTTACACTGCCTTTTTTTTTTTTTACTTTCTCCTCAGACTTGCTTTTACAGGAAAGTTTGAAAATCAATTTCCATTCTATGATAAAGTTCACTCTTATTTCTGAGAACTGACACTTCTTGAATACCAATAATGCAGAAAACTTGATTTTCAGTCAGTTCCACACTGATGTCTAACTTCAGAACACAGGAAAACCCATTACAATTAACATGTAAAAGTAATGAGCACATAATAGAACACATCCACCACCCAACTGCCTTCCTGACCCTGCAGCCCAACATCCCAGCAGGCATCCTGAACATTTTTCACCTCTGAGAAACAAAACAACAGGAGGCATTTCTCAATAGAAGCTACAGACTGATTGCAGTAATAGCAGCAGCCACAGTTTTATTGTGTTAGCAGTGGACCTTTATAAATTTTTCAGCTCCCTCAGAAGCAATAATCATGGGAAGCTAAAAGAAGTCAAGTGGTTTACCCTCTCCCACAAACAAGTCAGCGGTAGACCTGAGGTTAGATAGCAACAGTAATTCTTGTTCTTAATGAACAGTAAAGCAAACCGTTTCTAGGCAGCCATTTTCTGTCTGATAATTATCAGGCTGAAGAGTAGTAAGTTTTGATTTTCCAGCATGAAAATTCCCCTGGAATTCCTCCAGAGCCCTCTAATGAACAGATGATCTTAACTTTAATATTAACTTCATAATTATCCAAGGATAATGTTTCTCCAATGTGGACTCTTTAAACATAAAATTTCTAAAGCAAGGAATATTCAAACTAAATCCTATTCACTTCTCCTTTGATCCACAAAGAGAATGCTGAGAAATAAGCAGCAATAAAGGGATGTTGAGGGTACATGGAGAAGATAGGAACCTCAAAGTTCAGATTAATGTGACAGTTTGATCCCACATTGTTAAGATCAAAGATCTTCAGTCTCAATGCATTTTTCTAAGAAGCCAGTTCCGAGTATATGTTGACCTTTAAAGTGCTCATGGAGAAGCTGTATCTGACACACACACACACACATATATATATGTGTGTGCATTCTCAAGATGAACTAGCACCAAAGTTTAGTTTGTCCTTTTTCCTAGCAACCTGGATGTGGTAATCTCTCCTGAACTGCTGCACTCTGGGATGAAAAGGGGAGATTGGCTGGGAAAACAGGTCCAGCATCTCACATGTGGTAGGACTCTTAAGTCCACAGGTTTAAGTGTTTAGGGTTGAAGATTCCCCACCAGGTTTACAAACAGAATAAAAAGATTTATTGTAAGAAGAACAGGGCAGGGCAAGTTTCCACTTTCACACTTCCTGATGACCCATTGTTTCCCTTCCAGATTATTTTGTTTTCAATTGACAAGGTCAAAACTGAAAGAAGTTAGTTTGTTCATTACCAACAGCCAGTTCTGCTTATGCTACCAAGAAAAGCCTTGCAAAGACCAGTGCATCCCATTCTCAGATTTGGATTATAATGCAATTTAGGAAGTTAGATTGGAAGTATTCTGTGCATTTTGAAGTCTGCTCCTCCATCCCCCTTCTTCCTTCAGTAATAGTTCAGCTAATTTTCTGTTGCTTTAATGCAGTGAGCTAGATGAGTTTGGCTTGATAAAGCTACTTGCCTCCAAAAATCACATTCCCAAGATTCTCTTAAGCTGTGTCCAAAGTCAACACTTCAAATGCAAATCACTGCTTCGAAGCTGCCACCTTTTCCTGTCCCTTCAGGGACTTCCTCCACTCAAAAATCACTGTCTAAAGTTTCCTGACTCACTGTGTATTCCTATGATAATTACCTGTGCTAAGAGTGTCTGTTTGAATGAAGTTCAATGTGGTTTTAAAGACATAAGGATTTATATTCGTCCCAGTCCATCAATTACAATACTGTCTCTACCTCATCAGTTATGAACAGAATACTTAATTATGGCTAACTTTAAAAATTATTTTCAAAGAGAGCAAATTCAATTAAAGTTCTGCTGATTCTTACTATGCTCTCTGTGCTAGTTTTACTTTCTTAAAAAAAATAAAACCAGTAACAACAAAGCATGGATATTGGGAAAAGTCTACAGGTTCCTTCCATTACAAGTCAGTTAAAGCAAACAAGATATTATCTTGTTTGAATATAAACCACTAAATTATGGAAAGCAGCAGTTTTGAAAGAGTATCTTAGTTATATGTGTAATTGTTATCATAGCCATCACAATCTGTAATGACCAAACAACAAAAATTAGTGAGTTGAAGCAAGCAGACAAGATTTAGGTAGGTCCCTAAGTCAGTTTAGAATTAGTTAAGTCTATCTAAATCAGAAGAAACAGCATTATTTTACAGCACAAACATCACCACTGCGATATTTTAAGTGACCTCAACGCGTGCTAACATGAAACCCTAAGATTTTATTATTCACAGTATATCCTCTCGCTCACCGCCTCAAAAATAGTCCTGGAATGAACCAACCATGTATTATGTGTTAGACAGCTAACAGTATATATGGAAAAGAAAAAAATCATGAGACTGCTAATGTACAGGCAATACAGTTTTATTATGTTATTTCACCAATTGTAGCAAAAAACATTTAAACAACTGAATGAAGAATCAATGGAACGTAACTGTCAACAGGAATTCCAGAATTATGTTCTAAATTTTAGACCAGGAAGGCCCAACAGGGAGAAAACAAACCATATACACACCGTAATAATAGTCTCTATTATAAGATTTAATGCCTTCTTTAAAAGCACTGAGATTATTGAGGCACCTTACTGCAGGTTATGTATCATCTCCTCTTTGGCAATGAGATGTGTGGTTTTGTTAACTAGGGCCATGAGTGAGTTCAGCTTGTGAGACCAGTCATTGAGTATGTTGTTGGGGTCCTTAGGCCTCTGAAAATTGATAATTCCTGCCAGCCTGTCTACTTTAGCAAAGATGGTTTTATTAACTACTAGGTTAGACAGGAACTCCTCTGATTCCTGTAAAGACAAACAGCACTAAGTCAACAAAACAGCAGTTTTATCTACAAAACAGCAGAATTCTTCCCCAAACAGCATTAAAGTACTGGGCACAAAATATACAGCTGTAGGAATATTGTACTTTAAAAAGAAAAAGAAAATCACTTTTTAATATTATACCTGTTGGCACAAGGTATTAGATTGATTTATTAAAAAACACTGGTTTGTTTTTTTTTTAAATTTGACCTATGTATGATTATCCTTCATGAATCCAAAAGTTTATTACACCAACAGCATTTTACACTCTCAAGTACTTGGGTGCAGAGACAAGAAAGCCACAAGAAAATCCACATGAATTACTGACCACTGGCAAAGAAAGTTTATTCCAAATTTGTGGAAAAGACTTGTTTTAATTAAAAGACAGTAGGGTAAAGCTTTTCCTTTGCACTGAAAACATCCACCTGCCAGGACCACGTGAATCTCATTGGAAAGCTCTTGCAAACACAAAGAGGGGTGACAGGGAAACTGGTCCACCCCACGTTCCCCAAGGAACAAATGTTTGGATTAATGCTATTACTCCAAACAGACTTTTATGAGACATCTCATAAAATGAGCTCAGGTTCATTAATATTCCCTGTATAATGCCTAAAACTTCACTCTTCCTGCAAGAGCTGAGAAGTGCTGATAACACGAACAGGGAAGTTAGACTAACAGTGAAGCCAGGAGAGCTGCAGGGATAATGCAAGAAGATAGAGATACAGTAGATATCATAAACACTAAGTGTAAACCCTGGGCATTTTGTACCACACAATGTGTTTCTACAATGCTACATCTTTCTGCACTGTCTGAAAAACAATGTGCAGTATCACTTACAGTGCTTTTCAAGCTACAGAGAACTCAAATCCAAACTAACGGCATTACTCTGCCAAATACTTACACTTTTACCACAAACACACACACACATATACACTTCCATGCCCCACATGAAAGACGGACAGACAAAGCAACACTTACATCAACAGACAGATCCAGGAGCTGTGCCATTCTCTTCATTGTAATTCTGGTATAATACTTAGCCATTATTCTAATATTCTGGAATAAAGTGTTCAGAGTAGAAGGTTATGTGCAAAAAATAATTGAAACAGGCTGCAGAAATATAAAAGTCCGTGTTAAAAGCAGATTAGGAGCTGTAGCACTCTCAGGGCAGACCAGCATCAGGTTCATAAGGGAGTTGTGTAGAACAGTTCTTTTGCTTGTAAAAGGTACAAAACTGTCTACATGACAAATTGTTAAGAAATTAAATCAACTAATTATGAATTCAATATAAAACAAGACTTCCAGGTTTCTACTTTATTGAAATGCTCACAACTTGAGTTCAATATGCTCCTTTTTCTGACAACTGTACTGAATACCTACCTACAACAAAAGACACACGAGCAAATTACGTGTTGAAAATACAGCACAATGGGAAAGGCAATTTATCTGCTGCTTTACTACATCTTTCTTTCTCTTTGTAATTAAAATACAGCAAGTGAAAAGCATTTTAAGTTGAGACACTGAATACAGGGCTAATGCTTAAGTCAGCCGTACTTACATGTTCCACAACTCTGTTCTTTAAATCTTTCCATCTCTTTTCACCTTCCTCTGTACAGCCAAAAACATCTGTTGCAGGACTGTCAATGGATCCTTCTCTCAATTCTTTCCCATATTCCTCAACTAGGGCAGTCCATCGCATCAATTCCATGGTGGTAAATAGTTTTAGGAGGTCTCTAAGTGGTTTAATAAAGTTGATTTACAATCGTGTATTAATAAGGCTCATTCCATACTTAACTAGATCAAATAATTTTAATTTTATTACCATTAATATTCATTGTTTTTCATTAAGATACTCTTAATACTTTGTGCTACCAGGGGACAGATCAAGTCAGACTGCATTTCTCATACCGTATGCTTATAAAGAGACACTTATTTTAATGTAGAACATAAAATCATCATGGCTGGAAGTGACCTCCAGGATCATCAAGTCCACTTCTCATCCCAACATCTTCCTAACCCCTAGACCATGGCCTGAAGTGATCTAGCTACTTGGTTTTTAAACACCTCTAGGGATGGGACTCCACCTCCTCCCTGGGCAGCCTGTTCCAGTGCCCAACCACTCTCTCACCTAAGATCCAATCTAAACTTCCCTGACGCAACTTGAGGACATTTCCTCTCGTCCTATCATTAGTAATTTGGGAGAAGAGACCAGCACCAGCCTCACTACAACCTCCTTTCAGGTACTGGCAGAGAGTAGTAAGGTCTCCTCTCAGCCTCCTCTCTAGACTAAATAACCCCAGTTCCCTCAGCAACAGCTCATAGCGCCTATTTTCTAGACCTCTCCCCAGCCTCACTGCCCTTCTTGGATCCATTCCAGCACTTCAATGTCCTTCTTAGACTGTGGCACCCAAAACTGGACCCAGTACTCAAGGTGCTGTCTCACAAGTGCAGAGTACAGAGGCACCATCACCTCCCTACAAGTTGCCCAATCATGAAAATGTTACAGTATTTTTCATATAGTACAAGATGCTTACAGCAAACTCGGCATAAACAATGACACTTGCAGAGCTGGTTTGAGAGACACTTGGGGGTTTTTTTACCTCAAGAATTGTTCTTAGACAGAATACTTACTTATACTTCGGGATTTCTTCTAGCTTTTTGTCACTACTAATCCTGTGCACCAAATCAGACTGCTCATTGTCATAAGGTGAAAGAATAACATAAAGAACAACACTCTTCAGTGCCTGTTTAAGAGAAAAGAGTGCAAGGTTTTTCCATAATTGAACAGAGAAATTTAAAACATTTCTTACAGTTTAAATGGCTTAAGTCCAATAGATTAAGAAGTTATGGTGAACCTGATTTCATCTTGCAGCAATGAATCCTCATGTACAGTGATAAATTTAAATTGATTAACTTACAATTCTGGTATTTAAATTAAAGAGTTGAAAAAGAGTCGTGCACACACACTAGTCCCACTTCACCCATGACTGCAGAGCTGTTTCTCATTCCTCTGCTTGCATAAAACAGACAAGCCATTCACAAGACTTCAAGACCATATAATGAAGATGTTAGTTATAAATATTCATTTGAAATCAACTTTATTGTATCTGTTTTCAACTAAGCAATTTGTAATACAGTCATTAAAAAACCCTAAGAACAAGAGACTGATGAGCTGTGTAATCTGCTGTAAATTGTTGTGGTAATGAAATGGGAATTTGCCACATGAAAATACAGATGTTTTGTATGGAACAGTTTTTTACCTGCTGCCACTTTTCACTTTCAGCCTGGATACACGGAGTATCATAAATGGCTCTGTAGTGCTTACAGATGGAGAGGTAGGAGCCTTCATGTTGATCCAGCTGGATCATTAAGTTGTAGTATTTCAACTTCAGTTTCTGAAACAGAATCAAACAGTAAAGTTAATACAGCTCCATAAATCATGTAAATTAAATCCAACTGGATCCCAGAAAACAGAGATTTAAAGTCACTTGGAACTGAAGAGAGGGAGGCCTGTCAGATTAAAACATGCATTAGGGAGGGGTTAAATCTTTCAATGACTTACTTCTGTGTTTTCTTCTTGAAAAAATTTTGTATTGATTTTTTTGCTGATAATTTGAGTCCGAATATAGTCTTTTACAGCTAGACAGAGTCTCATCTGCTCCAAGATAAATTCTACGCGTTCTTTCTTTTCCATCGAACCATAGGTTTCCACCTAAAACAAAAATCTAACTAATTACCACTGTCAAATCATGCAAAATCTTAACTGTGCAAAAAGAGCAGGAAGTTTTTGGGGTTGGGGGGAACAACACAAAACAACAGAAACAGCTACTCCAGAGCAAGTGAAAATATGAGAAAAGGTCATTCAATTTGTAGTTATCGCCCCCACTTACACCAGAACACTCCACTACACTGAACTACCCAGACAACTGACAGCTGCTTTCAGATGGGAAATACTCTATGGAACATAAACATGAGACTAACAGAAACAATTGTAAGAGAATTACACTTTCACTACTAACAATCTCATTGCATGCAGATATACGTGGCAACATTTCTGAACAAGACTCTAAGAGCAGTCAGAATTAACTTTTACTGCTAATAAAGTATGAGTTACAAGGTGCATTACCTGCAATTCCTGTAGAATAGAGGCAGCCTCTTTCACTTCTCCATTCTGCTCTTTTATCGTTGCAAGTGTTTTTGTCAGGCGAGCACGTTCAATTTCCACATAGATCTGAAATCAGAACTAGCAGTTTAAATATTGGTATTTCCTAAAGAACCCAAGACCACAACCCCACTAATTACAGCCAATTAATTCCTTGTGTATCTGTACACTAACTGACACTGTCCACAGTACACACATAGAAAATATAACAAATAGCTGACAGATCAGAAGTAGTTGAACCAAGTAATCCTTACAAAAAAGTCTACATCCATCTATCATTTTTTATGCAGATACAGAAGGATGTGCTCCATGAATGAAACATTTGATATTTTGTCTGCTAAAATCAGATATCAATTTAAGAACTTTAATGGTTCTCATGTGCTATGTTCTTCCATTTGCATTACGCCATTCACTCCTCACCAGCCATAAATTAACAGTACTGATGGCTAACAGTTTAGACTAACCTTGAACAAACAACAGCTCTAACATTGATACTGATTTGCCTTAATTAAAGCAAAAAAAGGAATTTTATGTAAATAATTAGCAAGGCTTTCCTATCACCTCTTGCTTACCCAAACTGAATGCAACACCTTGCTAACAGCAGGAGAAATTAAATTAAACCTGCTCATTTGTCAATCAAATAATAACATTTTTAACATGAAAAATAAATGGCAATTCAGAAATTCTAAATGTATTAATTACATGAACAATATCTACAAATACCTACCATCACAGAGGTATGAAGTGTTTCAGCCAATTATTTAACTATGAAATCTAGAAAACACTGGGATAGAAATACACTACTGGGCTCCCCAGGTTAATTTAAAAATTAGTTTTGCTCTTATCTGAACAAAATTTAAATATCATGTTAAGAAGCTGTGCTGTTAAAGAAGGTGAACATTTTTATTCTGCCTTTTAGACATTCAGTCTTAAAACAAAATCTTACTTTTCCTTCCGTAACCATACGCAACGTGTCGATTAAGCGCAGTTTGACTGGTAAGTCTGTGATTTCTTCAACATAAGTGCAGCACTGCTGGACCATTTTAGCAACTGCCTGGTAGAATGAGAGAAAAGAATAACATACTGAGTTTTTCGGAGGAAGGAAAGGAAGAGGGGTAGTTATTTGTGACTGATGCTTTTCCATCTCTGCATATTCCCAGTCAGTCACTAACTTCAGTGGCAAGCACAAGTACTGGCACGTCTTCTTGTGGTACTAACACTGACAAACCTGTTAGGATTATTATTAAAACATGTACTTATGAAAACACATAAACAAACCAGAATGAAGTACCTAGAAACATTTTCCTTAACAAGAAAATTAATCTGAAAAAATCCTTATGATTTGTGCAAGTTACAGAATAAACTGTACTCATATACAAACTCCAAATGTTTCTCACATTAAAAAGCAGGCAACCTTTTTCTTTCTAAAGCAATGACGCTGTTAAAAATACCAGTTGCTGATTTCTAATTAAGTCAAACTATTCCACACAGTGCTATAAACTTTGTACCTTCTCAAAGTGCTTTCAGCTATCCTGAGAGGTGACTTCTCAGACAGAATTGAATTCTAGAGTATGACAGTTTCAAAAGCAAACATGTAACTCATCCACCTGATTTCCTCACAACAAATTGCAACAGCTATTTAACCTACACCTCTTATGAATGCGAGGAGCACACAGATGAACCACCATCTAAAATCAGAAAACCCACAGCTGTGTTCCAAGAATATGAAACTGGACCACACAGAGGTCCATCACACACCAGGTGACAGCAGACTAACTCCAGACAGCAGTTTCATTACTGATCTAGCAAAAAATGTCAACAGAAGCTAATTACAAAATACTCAGGCAGGTGCTACAAGATCAGAAAGTCCCTACACAAATGGGGCAATCACAGAATCAAAGAATGGCCAGGGTTGGAAGGGACCTTAAAGATCAGCTAGTTCCAGCCCCTCTGCATAGGGAAGGACACCTTCACTAGATCAGGTTATTCAGGGCCCAAACCAACCTGGCCTTTAACACTGCCAGGGATGGGACAGCCACAAGTTCCTTGGGCAACCTGTGAGCATCCTGTTGCCCAAGGAACTTGTGCCCAAGGAACCTGTTCCTTGAGCATCTCAGCACCCACACAGGAAAGAATTTATTCCTAATGTACAACCTAAATCTCCCCTCTTCAAGTTTGGAACCCTTTCCCCTTGTCCTTTTGCTACCACCTGTATCAAAACCCCTACCCCAGCTTTCTTGTAGCCCACTTTAGATATTGGAAAGCTAGAAGGTCACCTCAGAGCCTCCTCTACTCCAGGCTGAACAACTCCAACTTGCTCAGCTTGTCCTCACAGGGGAGGTGCTTCAGCCCTCTGATCACTGTAGCTGCTCTCCTCTGGACACATTCCAGGAGCAGTTTGTCCTTCTTATGCTGGGGACTCCAGAACTAAACACATCAAATATGTAACACATCTCCAAATATAATTTTGTTTGTTTCAAAACATTAAATTTACCTGTTTTAACTGACTCCTCCTCTTTGATAGAAGAATAATATTTTCATTAAGAGCATCCCAGTCTTTAGCTTCGTAACACATTTTCACTATAGCAACTAAGATACGGGATGTGGAGACCATGTCAGATGCCTGTAAAAACAAACAACACATAAAAGATGCCAAAGTCCATTGTCACTTGCATTTCTATTATACAAAGGAAAAAAAAAATTGTATCTAGCCTCACTGATTAGCTTTTAAAGAAAAGAAGAATAAAAGAGAAAGACTGATACTATACAAATTCCTTTCATGCAGTGGAACGAGGAGGAGTGAGGTGTTGCACACCAAGCACTACTTACCGTTCGTGTTTGTTTTTCCAAGGAGAGCAGGTTTTCAATCACTTCTTGTAATCTTCCTTCCTGATGCAACAGGCAAAGAATTATCATCATGAGTGAAGAACACAATCCAGTTTACGAGTAGCTCTAATTCTCACACATGTAAGAACACAAACTAGCCTGTACACTCGTTTTTAAGGTTTTTTCTTCTTAAAAATTGACATGCGCACAACACGACCTTTAATGTCTGTATAGAACCATAAATTCAAACTGCAAAGGGCCTGGTCCTGTTTTTGCCCAGCACATGCTCCAAGCTGTCTGTCTAGCACAAGAAACCTGGCATGTTCTAAACTGGCTGGGGTAGCTCACAAGCACCAAACTACATGGACGATTTATTTCCTAGCCAAAACAACACTTTAAGTGAGAACAGATATGCAATTAGATACCTTGGCCAAAAAATAGTTCTACTATTACTTTCATCTACATTCATCAGATCTTAATTATAGCTGATTACAGAACACATACTGCAGTCTAAACAAGGAATCCTAACAGTCCTGCTCTTTGAGTTTTGAGAACTATATCTGCCTTTGTTTAGTGCAGGTAAAGATACCACAATGTTCTTCTAGTCTTCAGTTGTAATTCCTAGCAAGTATCTTGTAAAATGTTAATATGGGAGAATTTTAACAGCCCATGGTAAGTGTAAAGCAGTAAAAAATGGTGAGACACTAATAAATTAATAACAAATAAAAGGACAACATTACATTTGTTCCTAAATCATACATACCTTACTGAAATCTTGTGAACTCTATGTCATGGCTTGTCAAGAATCCACTCCTACTGCCCTAAAATGTTACGTGCAATCAAACACAGTCACAGTGTCCAAGCACACAGAGATGTGCCCGTGGGATAACATGTCTGAACCTACTCTCTGTACAAGACAGGCTTAAGACAGTGTAAGATGCAATTTATTTATCTTAATGATACTGCCTTCAGAATTCAACAATACACTACTCAATACATCTGTACCCCAACAAGCCATGCAGACTGAGCAGAGCCTTTGTAGCACATACAAAATCAGAGCCATCCTACTGTAAATATAGTCTGTCTGCTCTGAGGACTGACATGGGGAAGAACCAACATGCTACGGAATAAATCCATAAAAGAAACCTTAAGATGCACCATACACAGGATTACTTCTGTGATCCCACCACTGAGCACGATCTTATCACCTATGGCTGGGTGCTGTTTGCTCAGCACATGCCAGGCACCCCATCAGCTTGCCATGGCTCTAACCTCCTTTCCAGTCTTTTGGGGCACGTACATAACCAAGTTGAAAGGACACAATGCGCTGACCTGACACAGCATCAATTACACAAAGGCAGTTTCAGCATACAGCAGTCCCAAGCTGAACAAGTCCCAGCCATGCTACCAGCAGAAAGTGGCAGCAAGAAAAAATATAGAACCATAATTTAGGTTTAGATTGGAAAGGGCCACAAAGATCATCCAGTTGCAACCACCCTGCCATGGGCAGGGTCACCTCTCACTAGACAGGGGTGCTCAAAGTCCCATCCATTTTGATCTTGACCACTTCAGGGATGGAGCATCCACAGCTTCTCTGGGCAGCCTGTGCCACTACCTCAGCATCCTCAGAGTGTGGAATTTCTTCCTAAGATCTAATCTAATTTTCCCTTTTTAGTTTGAAACCATTCTCCCTCGTCCAATCATTAAATGCCCTCATAAAAAGTCCAGCTTTCTCCAGCTTCCAAAGCCACTTCCCTTCTGGGGGATTCAGGCCTTCCTATCCCCTGACGCGTGAAGTTGCACCCTGACACCTCCTCTCACCCACCTCACCGCCCTCTGCCCACCTTCCTTGCCCTGCACCCTCCCTTCGCCGCCAGTGCAGTGGCAGAGCAGCCCGTACTCTTCCCCTTCCGCAGCACAACACAGGAGGTCCCGACTCTGGGCCATAAGCACCGGATCGGATGACAAGAGGCGGCTGCAGGTCGCGCCGCTCGTTCCCCGCCACCGGGGACCGCCCCGAGCGCGGCCTAGCGCGCCCCGCGCCATGACTCAGCCCGTCCGCACCGCCGAGCTCTGCCCCCACGCTTACCTGCGCCAGCCGCTCGCACTCGGGCAGTCGCTGGTCCACCGTCGCGCTGTAATCCACTTCCATTTTGACGATCCGGCCATCGGCCCGCTCCGCGCCGCCCTCCGCCATCGCCCCGCTTCGCGTCCCCCCGCCAACACACACCGGAAGCGGTCGGACTGCGCACGCAGGCGCGGATAGGGCAGCCCTCACCGAAGGACCCCGAGTTGCGTCAAACAGGCACTGCCGGAGCCAACCCCCGTCGCCTCAGGACCCGGGGTGGGGCGGGGCCAATGCTGAGGGGACCGGTCCCACCCGGGGCCTCTCCCACCGCCCCGCCCCGGTCAGAGTGGAGGCGGTGCTTGAGGGACTTGCTGAGGCATCCGGGGGGCAGTCGCTGTCCTGTAGGGTCCAGATACGGTCTTCATCTTCGCGTGTCCTCTGCAGGGCCGCAGATGTCATGTCTTGTGTTGCGAAGACTCCGAGAGCACGATGTGGCCTCAGGGCGGGGAAGGTGTTGAGGAGGATCGGGGCTTCGTGCTGCTTCCCCACGTTTTGAGAGAACCATGTCACGCTGATGTGATACGACACACCATGGTGTGACCTCAGTGAAGGACTCGGGGAGTCTTCACCGCGGTGATTCAGTGTTTGTCACTTTACAGTCTTGAGTCATCGAACCATCTTCCATTGCTGGACAGGTAGGGAAAAGGTAGGAGTCACAGTGTTTTTTAAAAGCACAAGGATGCTAGGTTTAGACAGTTTTGCACCACCACCAAGTGTGATACGTTGGTGCAACGTTTGTATTGTAGATTTCGCCATCGTCTACCCTTCCATACAAAGTTCTACGTGGCCCAAGCTTCATTCCCTGGAAAAATTCACAGAAAGTCGCTCCTGTTTGTAAGCAACCAACTAGGAACCAAATACTACTCATTGACTGCCATAAACAATGGCCCAGAAAAAACGTTACCATGGGATTAGGTGCTGTGTTCCTTTGTGGCCACACTGCAAACACAACAACACTGCAAAGGGCTACTTGAGATAAGTGTTTCAAATCGTTTGTTTACACAATTAAGGCTGAGTGACCACATCTGCTTCACTGGTGCAAATTCAGAGTAATTCAATTAAGTACATTCAGAGCTGTAATGCTGTATTTTGTAGTATTGTCTGATAAACAATTTGCAATTAGCACAGCCAGGCCATGGGCATTGAGTCACTTTCTGTTTGAACTCAAACTTGATTTAAAAAGTCCGGCAAGAGAATTTATCCATTACCCTTAATCATTTTCATTTACTAATTGACCTAAGTACTAAAAATGCACACATGTGTCTCAGAGACTATATGAGCTGTTCTTTCCTAACTGGCCATTTACAAATTTTGAGAGAGCTTTGACAACTCATTTTGGGTTGTAAAGTCTTGTCTTATGCTCACAATAGTAGAATAATTTTACAGTTGATGGATACGAAGCGATGGCTTCCAGGGAAGTTAAAAATCACCTACGAATCTAATTGAACATATTCCCATACACAGTAATTTTGGCTCAGTGAGTGAGTGAAAGAGGACGAAAATTAATACTTCCTGCTATAGTTATTTTCCTTTATATGCATGGCTATGCTGGGAGATGAGGAGGCAGCTTTTGCCTCCAATGTAGACCCCAAATCACTCAAACCTCCCTAAATTCTTGTTCAAAAGTCCTTAATGAAATACCAGGGGAAAATAGCTTGATTTTGCTTTCTTTTACTATGAGCCAATATTTTGCTGACATAAATCCATCTGCAGTTAGTGTGGGGCTCTTCTCCCAGACAACTAGTGCCAGGACAAGAGAGCAGGCCCTGAAGCTACCAGGGGAGGGTTAGGTTAGATGTTAGGAAGCTCTTCCTCATGAAAAGGGTGATCAGACATTGGAATGGACTACCCAGGGCAGTGGTGGAGTCCCCAACCCTGGAGGTGTTTAAGGACAGGCTGGGTGTGACCCTTAGGGACATGGTGTAGGGGATTGTGGTGATGTTAGGTCCTGGGCTGGGCTGGATGAGCTCAGAGGTCTTTTCTAGCCTCAGTAAGTCAAGACATCTGTGATTCAGCATGATTTAACATACAGGGTTTTTTTTAACATACAGGTCAAAATTGAAAGCTGAGTGAAAGACATTTTCCACAATTAAACATGGAGAGAGCGTGTCACAGAGGTAAGAGCAGTGGTTTCTGACAATTCAAAGGCAACCAAATTTGAGGCAGGCCTACTTGACAGAAGCTTCCTTACTAGCAGGGGCCAGGTTTTGAAGTGAGTCTCTTGGGACAGTAGTTACAGTAGAGAGTTGTGAAGGATTGTTTTTCCCCCTGTGTATGTGCAGAGCGCACAAGGCTGAGCAGTGCCTGTGGCAATAAGTAAGGGTTGACTGAAGAACATTCTGCTGTAGGGATGTGAAGTAATTTTGGTTTCTGTTTGAAGTCACTTCTGAATTTGACGCGCTCTGCAGATCTGCATGCTTTGTTATTTTAAAGAGCTATAAGATTTGAACAGGTTAAAAGCATGAGATAGGTAATAAATTGATTTAGGTCTTCTGGTTTTATTGACATTTTTATTGTAACTGAGTAGTGTCAACCCTATGCAAAAAGTTTTGATTTTTTCACACTGCTTTTCATGAGAAATCCAGAGATATTTTTTCCAATGAATGAAACAACTAGGAAATCACTTACAACTGAAGTAGAAGATTTACCTCTTAATTTGGATTATTTATCATCATTGCATCACAGGTATTGCCTTGTTTGGGCTATTTCACATGGAAGTTTCGGGAACATACTCTACCAGCATTATGAGCCACAGCAATTTATAAATGGCTGTTGTCAGATTTGAGATGGAAGACTCATTAACCACATTGTTCATTCCTCCATTGAAAATCCAAACTGTTCACAGAGCTCTCAGATTTTCTGTTTCTTTGTGTAGGTGTTTTGTGCTTCGCTGGGAAGCCAGGGTGTATGTGAAATACTGTGTTATTATTGTGATGGAATGGAAAAGTGATGAGCTTAGCTCCAGAAGATGGCACTGTGTCCTCTTTGGGCTAAAAATGATCTACAGAGCTTCAAAATGCACATTCAGAACCAATGAAATTCAGAGGGTTTTTTGCTCTTTCTTGTTATGAAACCCACATTTCATCATAGGCCTAAATTCATCTTTTAACTGCCCCAAATACCATATTCCATCACTTTTATTTTTGCAAATAATTGAACTGCAGATGTCTATGTTTTATGATTGTCTGTACAGAGCCTTGTATTGTCACATTTACTGGCACGGTGCTTCTCCATGGTGCAGCTTTATGGCCAGCTGGGAGCTGGGAAAGAACAGCACAGTGGTGAGAAGGTTTTGTGTCTTACCTGAGCTTGTGTAATGGTGTGGGGTTCTCTGCTGGTTTCAGAACGGGGCTCCTGGGCATATCAAGTTGTAAGTTAATAATGGGCAAATTTCTGTGGAAAAAACCCAAACCACAAACCTCAAGTATCTTAAAAACCATTTAACTAACAAATTACCTACTGGGGGTGGGGGAATGCCCCCTAAAGCGGTTCTGACTTGGCTATTCAGCTAGGAAGGAGACACTTCTTCACCAAAACTTTCTGTGTGGCATTTAAAAGTAAATAAATAACTGG
>JAOXOE010000787.1:7940196-7979116 GCA_028565055.1 Phoeniculus purpureus
GGGGACTTTCAAGGCCCGCCTGGATGCGTTCCTCTGTGATCTGTGTTAGATAGTTTTGTCCTGCTCCGGCGGGGGGGCTGGACTCGATGATCTCTTGGGTCCCTTCCAACCCCTAACATCCTATGATCCTATGATCCTATGATATTGATATTAGCTTAAAACTACTTTTCTTAGGCTTCAAATACCAAATATTCTTCATCTTTTACATTATACTGATGAGATGAAAACTGATGAAGCAGAGTTACTGCTTTTGTTCTGGTTAAATCTTTTGCATTTTTTTAAACTTCAAAAATATATAATCTCCTGCGTCAATCATTTCTTGATAAAACCCAGTGTTTCAGTTTATCTGTGTAGTGAAGTTGCTGTGGAGGTTCACGCCAGGGTGTTGCTGTCACGAAAATGCAGAGACTTGTGGGTGATGTAAAGCCATTCTGAACATGAGATCCTTTGCAGGGAAACAGCTTTACAAGTAATCATTACCTTAAGGTGGGATGGCACTGTGCTATGTAAGAATGAGAAATAACTAGCTCAAGATATAAAGCTCATGTGCTGGATTCCTAAGGAACCGTGTATAGGAGCTCTTGTTTCGTCTCAGTCAACCTCTTGAGATGTTTCCCCATGATTTCACACTGTTAAGCCTTGTGTCCCTTGTAGCACATTCCTATGTTTTGGGTACATAGAAGCAGTAACAGTATCTGACTGAAGTGGATTAACTAGTGATAAACTGGAGGCTGTTTGGTTCCTTTGTCTGTAGAAGACCGTGGTGAAGCCTGAGTTTTCATCCCTGAATCCTTCCATGTGTCATGGGCTGAGGAGACTCTGTGGGCTCAAGTATTTTAAGCTGGTCTTGCAGGTGTTCATTGCCACTCAGGTCAAGTAGATAAAGTTATTCTGCTTTTCACCTAATGAAAAGCTGCAACTTGCAAGACGGTTGCAAGGAATCACTGTAAAGGTGGATCCTCTCTGCTCCTTGTTCTTTTTTTCCCCTCTTTATTCTAGCTGTAATATGCCTCCCACTCCCTCGTTTAAATCCCTTTTGTAGGAGGTTAATTACAAAAATGTAGCTTTCCATCCTTGTTGGGTTCAAGTTGTCATTTGTTCTTTTTCTGTGGTGTTCGATGGGGATTTTGTTAATAAGTTGTGCATCGCTGTGCTACCACCATTAATGAGTCCAGTGAATGCTTCAAGACCTGGTGCAAATTCCTCTGGGGCTTCCCTGGTGCCCTCTCTCCAGTGATAATAATTACTTGTCTCTTTATTTTACTTTTTTATTGTGTCTTTTAAGCAATGATTTATCCATGTGAGGACTTTTCTTCTTCTCTCATGGCAAATTCATTTCTTTTAGAACATCTGTGGAGCGACCTTTGCAAAACAAGCTTTTGATGTTGAATTGGCAGGTCTCCTTTGTCAGCAAACCTTCAGAGAAGGATGAAGACGTGACTGTTCTTCACTGAAGCTGTGTTAAATTTTCCCTCTATATTTATGTATCCAAGCTGTGCTATTCACACTTCTTTTTTCCTTCAGTAATAGGAACCAGCCTCATACACCGTCTCTCCACGTTCTCTTCTATTGATGATAGCAAATGAAAAGTAAATCAATACAACTCCTGTCCTGCTTGCTGAAAGCTCAGAATTTTAATGAAAGGCCATCACAATATATTAGATTAATTGTAAGTGCAAGGAGAGAGCATTCCAGTTAGGATACCCACTGACAGTTATTTTTTCCTAGCATGGCTCTTTGCTTTGCTGCATTAAAGCACAAAATTTTTGTAGATTATTTTTGGTAACTTCTTTTTTTAAAATCTTCATTCATTGAAATCATTGACTCTTTGGGGACTGCTCCGTAGAGCAAGTGAGCAATAACTCTCGTGATTAGCATTTCAGGGGGTTAGTTAGTATTTTTTGCAAGAACTGTTTGTCAGAGGTCTGCAATAGTGTTTTGCAGAATCACAGAATATCTTTTGGTTGGAAGAGACATCTGAGATCATCAAGTCCAACCTTCAACCCAGCACTGCCAAGTCACCACTAAGCCACACATTCCATATTCTGTGCATTGTAAGTTGTATGTCACTTCCTTAGTTTCCATTTGGAGCTGAGTACTTCTCTGATTGTTTTGTCTCTGAAAGGAGTCAACATTTACTTCATTTTGGACACTAGCCCTTGTAGGATGTGTATCATTTAAACTAAATGAAATTAAAACTGTATCTTGAGGCAGGATTCTTGGTTTAGGCTTTATCACTGCCAGTAGCAACCCCCCCTTCTACTGTTGTTCCATCACCACAGTCCTCATTCATGCCCAGCATACAGCCTGCCAGTCTTGTAAACAGAGATAAATTTCCATGTCCAAGTTTAACTTTGATTTGTTCTTACACTTCTGCTATAACCTCCTCCCACTGACTGTAAATCAGTAAGTGAAAAGCACACAGTGTCTGCTGGCTGCAGCCAAGCATTGGTATGGTTGTAATTAATTGACAGCATTCCCATAGCATGCTGATAGCAACAGCAGGACCCGTCTCAGGTCCACGGGGAAGATGGTGGGAGTTTCCCTTCTTTTGCATTGAGAATGCAAAAATATGATCCTAAGAGAGAATTCATTGAATTCTGAGTATGAAGTGCAAGACAAATTCTGTACTGAACTGCCCTCTGTAGAACTTCACCTAAAGTGGAAGAAAATCTAGCAATTTATTTATCAGTGGGAAGCACGGGTATGTCTGCAGGCTTGTGAATTTTGAATTAAAGATTTACCTCAATAGTAGTGGTTTTAGGTTGTGATAACACACTAAATCAGTTTGCAATCTAATCAAGGGACCAAGCTAATACAAACTGTGTTAAAAATTATAACAGAGACAGATCATTTTGTGGTAAGGTACTAAACTGGAAATAAATTTTGTAAGGTTAGATCTAATGGAAAAAAAGGAAGTTGGGTTTCTGTGGACAGCCAACTAGTGTCATGTCAAAATCTTGAGGCTTTGGAAAACTGAACACATCTCTGAAAGACTTTTCTCTGGCACATTTCCACCTTCCACAGTTACACAGGAGGTTTGTAGCTGGGGTAGGATGTGCAGAAGAGATCAGGAAAAATGCAGACAGCAGTATAACAGCAGGTCTGGATTAGAGCAGAAGGCCTGCATGAAGAAGATCTGCCTTTAGGTTGCACAGCCTTACATTTTGTTCCTGGAATGCTGAAGAATTCCCTGTAACTGTGTTACAAAATGGCAGGAAAAAAAAATCACCCCTGGTTTCACAATTGAAGCAAATTCCCTTGGTCTCGCTTTCTCACAAAAGGTTTTTCTGCCAAAGCATTATGTTAGGAAATCCAAATTGTTTCCTGAACCCTGGACCCTTTTAGTAAAACGCTGTAATCTCATGGATGGTACCTAATAGGGACAAAATGGCACAAGATGAAGCAAGTTTTTGTCTGGTCAATAGATTTCTAGGGAGATGAGCCTGGCCTGGTAAGTGCTGACACATTTTTGTTTCTTGGCTCTTGTTCCTGTACTGCCTCATCTAAGTGAATTAATACTAAAACAAATTCTCCATGTAGACCTCAGCTCTGAAACTTGGGAGATGTAATTGTCCTCTGTTGATGTAAAATCCTAAAACTCATCCTCTTTAGGAGAAAACCTGTTTTCCTCAGAGCAGAAAGCCCATAACCACAAGCAGAGAAATCCTCACAGTCTTGGTTATGCTGCACATTCAAGCAGGGCTGACACCAATAGATGTCAGGACTAGTCATGTTTTCCTGTAGTGGCTCTAGTCCTGAATCTAATGACCTGTGGAATCCTTCACTGTCAGTAATGGGGAGACTATGCAAATATGATAACCTTCTGATTCATCTTTTACAAAGCATTACTGTAGTCTCAGAATTCCAAGCCATCAAAACATGCAAATCACGTTTGTGTGAGTGACAGCGTGAGGGTGTCCCTGTGTTTAAATAGGGCATTACTCAAAATAGTACTATTCCAGCTTTCCATGGGAAAGTACTTTCTGTTCAGCGAGATGTTTTCTTTCTCTACCTAGTCATCAAAAACACCATCAATCCCATTTGCAGTGAGGCAAGCTTCTGTGGAATGTGACATGTATTTCCCTCACCTGATAAGAGCTATATACCTAGATCTGCACAGAATGTAAGACTTGCTTTTTCTTTTCTTTTTCTTTATGCTTGAGAAAGGGCTTGTTCAGAAGAACGTAATCCCAAAAAATTGATCTTCTGACTAGTTGCAGGAAAGGTAAATTTATTCTTCCTGTTGTTTTCAAGAACCTTAATGCAGGAAAAGAAATAGTGAATCTGTTGGAGCAATGAAATGGAGCGTATGGTTGAGAATAATTCAAAGGTAATCTCCTGCTAGTATTTCTGCATCTGTTGAACAGTAGCTTTTTTATAGCTCACAACTCTCAGATGAAATGTCCAAATTTATGTAGTGTCAAACCAGAATATACTGTGCGTATTATGATCATACTACTAATTTATTAAATGGTTTTGGTGTAAAATCTATGTAGACTATAAACTTGTTATTCAACCATCTCCCCTCCTGCACTTCCAGGCTTCATCTTCTTTTCTCTGCATGCATGAAATTTGCACAAGCATCAAGAATTTTGTACTAATATGTAGACCTGACTGCCAAACAAGACCCAGCGCACAGAGGAGATAGAACTTTCCTCCGTTAGAATTCAAAGTGTAATTGCATCACAGATATATCGTTAGATACTCTTATATAAAAAGGAGCTTTAAAACGTTACAGAACCTAGGAACTCAATTTATATTACTTTACGTGGCTTCAGTTTGTCCTCTAACATAAAATGTTCTCATTCTCACCATTTATTTTTTTGTGTTTTCTATGAGCTTCAACGTTTAGGCAGATCCACCGGTTCAGTTTGAAGCACTAACGGGACTGTAGTCATTGCGAGTATTAGTACCAGTCTACGTGTCCTTCTGAACATCAAATTAGTAGTTTGAGTCGTGGAGGTTAAAAAGAATTTTAAGTGCCGCTTTAATGAGGACAGACACTAACATCTTTTGATACCTTGTACTGAATTTAAGAGTGCCTATCTGATGTACTATTATAGTGGTGCCCGCTAGTGCTTCCATAATTATGGGCCTGTCAGCATTTCCATTACAAACCCCTATATTACAGCTGAAAATATCACTCTAGGATGAAGTTCTGTACAAAGGCTTTCAGCCTTGAACGAAGAAGCTTTCAAAATTAATTTTGCTGCTTCTCCAATTTAAAAAAATCAAGTTTTGAGTTTTGCTCTTGCTTACTCTACCCTCTACTAATGTCTCGTTTTCAGGAAGAAAACACCCCACAGGGTCAGAATGTTTGTTTCCTGTAGCCTGAGTATAACACATTCAAAAGATAAGAATTGAAAGCTGAATGCTTTTATTTAACCACAAAAAGGTAAAAAAGAAAAGCAGCACAAGCAAGAAAAACTACATTTGCAAGCTGACTTCATACCCACTTTGTTTGAAACCTGTCTGCAAAAGTTTCAGTAGCCTGCATCCTTTTTCCTATGTTCAAGAAATGGATTAAATGATAATTTCATTTTTTGTCAACATAGACTGCTTTAAAAATCATTATTTAAGGGTTAACTGTTTCCTGGAAAAGCTGGGTGGTGCTCAAGTGCACACCAATAGATATTTCACAGTGTATAGTTTTTGTTTTCTTTTCCAGTGACTTATTACCCATCTCTGAAGTTAGAACCACTGTCTCTCATGGTTTTGAGTGATGCTTCTCATTAAGGTGTCTGAATGATTTACTAAGCATGGATCAATTTCTTTTCATGATGCTTTTGTAACATGAACCCATTTTCTAATTTTACAGCTGGCAGACACCTGTGTTGAGACCTGATGGCTGCAAATAGCTGTGTGTTTTGTGTATTTAAAACACTTGGGTTGTGGAGTCTCCTTCTCTGGAGGCATTTAAAACCCACCTGGATGTGTTCTTGTGCAACTTGTTCTAGATGATCCTGCTGTGGCAAGGGGATTGGCTAGATGATCTTTCGAGGTCCCTTCCAAGCCCTAATGTTCTGTGATTCTGTGATTTAGCACTCAGAGGCTGATTTTTCAGAGGGGAATTACACAGCCCACTTAAAACACAGTTCTCATTGGCCTTGGCTGTCTGGTAAATATTTAGCTTTTCTTTGCATCAGATCTCTTGAGTCAAGTGGAGAACCTGGGTGATGAGGAACAAGGAGAGAGCAATTGCTTGTGAAGACTTTGGGTTTAAGTGATTGACCTTGTGTTACCTATACAGCTTAGTTCTGTGATTCTTTGTCCTTCTGCATCACACCTGGTGCTGTCGTGCTAGTGATACACCGGGTGTATGTGCTGGTGTGGATTCTTCGTATGACCTAGAGCTGGTACAATTTTATTTTCCCAAAATGCTTTTTAACTCTTCAGCAAATGGAGCAGAAGTCCATTTGTGTAAAATCACGTACTATCTACCTTGAACAGGGAGAAAAAGTAGTTATTTCATTGTGCCATAGTGCTTACATACACCAGGGCACTGATATACAATGAGCCATCCATCGCTTTTCTCTAACTCTGCAGTGCCTGTAGCTTTACAAGCTTGAGCAGATTTCCTCAGGCACATCTTTCATTAGCATTATTTTTGAGGCTTTTAAAACAGCCTGAGAAAAATAAGGTTGACTATATGGCCCCATGTCTGTATTATGAGCAGAGCTGGAACCTTGAGATGCACCATGCAGACTTCTGTGCTTTAGATAAGGAGGGATACTGGAGAAAAGAATGATTTTAAATGTACATGCTGACATGGGATAGAAGAGAATAAGCAATACCAAATTGAGAAAGTGTGGTCACATACAAGGGAAACTTATGTTCTATGTATAGCAGGATCTGTGAGAGTATGCGGTAAGAACATCATATTTTTATATTTCTTCTGAAAAGCTCTAAATAGCTTCTGTTGAGAATATGGAGAGGTACTTGCAAAGACTTAAATTTAAAGGTTTATATTTAGCCAAGGTGCTAAATATGAACAGATTTTCACGTGAACAGCATAAGTATTTATGTAAAGACTACATGTCCATTGAATTTCAAGACCCTTTTCTAGCCTCCCTTAGGCATGAGAGCCTTCCAAAGGAGAAAAATGACAACAGCTCTTTCCAATACAACAAATATTTTGGATTGAATTCATAGAATGGGAGGGGTTGGAAGGGACCTCTGGAGATCATCTGTTCTTACCAGCAGCTGAGACTTTCCTAAGCCAGTTTGACCGTGGATCTTTGAGCCTGAAGTACACTTAGTAAAACACATATGCAAGTAGAATTTAACAGAGTTGATAATACCAAGAGAACAATCGCCTCTAACCTTGTTGGCAAGGTTAACGACGATGATCTGGTACGTTCTCTGCTCATACTTCAGCTACAGATCCCTTTGATGTAAGTGGTTCCTTTTCATGTTACTGTCACTGATGGCATCAATTTTAAATACAGTTCTGTTAACAGAAAAATACTGCTACTTATTTACACAACATAATGCCTATGTCAGTGTTGAGATAAATAGTTGATGGTAACATAAACTCATGTTTTACTTCACTGGCAATGACCTGGTACAGTATCAACATGATCACTAGTAATATAAACAGCACAGCTAGTAAGTACACAACACATTCACTTCACTGCCTTCACTGGCCATCTTCAAGTCAAATACAGACCAGTAGGAGATGAGAACAGTTCTTTGGCTTTGGTTATGAGCTCCCATAATAAAACTAAAGTCAAAGTCAGCAGAAGTTAAGGAGCTGAGTATCGGTACCCCTCTGAGTGCAATATTGCACTCGGTTATCTGCACCTGGATTTTCTGCAGTGTTAGCCCCGGTGTTGGGAACGAGCCAGCCACGGCAGCACAGAGCAATTCAGCCAAATAAATTAGCCCATGCTGAGCTTGCTCCGCAGTGAATGTCTGTAGTATTTTTTTTTGTTGTTTTCATGTTGCTTCATAGGTGATTTGCTAGCCTTTAAATCTCATAATCCTCTTCATGTAACCTTCTAAAAACACATTTTATCTTCCATTTCAAGAAAATTTAAGTTGTTCCACTTCGTTGAGCTTTTCATTTAATAGCTGTTCAAACAGGTCTTTAAGCTGATAATGTTCTCTCTCTAAGAGAGGCTACAAGTAATTTCTTCTGAGTTTTAGTCTATTTCTGAAAGGATAAAATATTACAGTTTTGCTCATGGTTTTGTGTTCTTGCAATTTTTGGGATTTCTGAGAGTCTGTTGTGATATCTGAAAACCTATTTGGAAACCAATATCCAATGATAACCTGCAGTCAGTCAGATGGCTTTAATGAAATATTTGATCTGCGGATGAGGGGAGAGGCAAGGACGTCTCTGCAGGCTTCCCTTTGGGATTGCTTGTATTTCTAGACTTGAGAAAGTGCATGTTGTGCTCTGTTGTTGCCCTGAACGCATGTCTTTATGAAGATGAAACAGTGATACCACAGTGACAGCTTCCAGTTAATCACATGGCAGTGGTGCTGTAGTGTAGAAAACTGTTTCACACCACACTGAGCTCACAAACACCTTCTCTGCAAAGATAAAAGCATCCATTTTGTAAATGTTGCGAGTTTCAGGCTGTAATTTTCACCCATAGATAGAAAGGGAAAGAAAATAGTCTAAAAATGGAATGGTAAAGGATAGTACTGCGTTTTAGCCCCGCATGATTGCCTTTAGTTGTAAGTGGATGCTTGTTGTATCTTCCTGATCTAATGAAATTACTGAATGATCCTTTCTACAAATGAAAAAAATAACCAAGTCTTCATAGGTATTTATTCATATGAATGAATCTTCAGTCATTCTGGCTGGCTTTGTGACAGATAAGTCATTTGGCAAGCAGTTGGGGTTCTAAGGGCTTTGTAGCAGAGTAAAGGACTGTAAGAACAGTAGAATTAACAAGCCTTGAATTCAAACCTCCTGCCTATGGAAGAGGATGTTGTGCCTCTTGCCATGGTATGTGTTACAGGCTGTAGGAAAAAAATAAGGTCTTCTTTTAAGAAAAGAGCCTTTCCAAATTGAGGAAAAGGCCAGTCTTCCATTCCATGTGAGCTCTGGCACAGAATGAAGTGACTTTCAAGGGATCAGCTGCAGGCAGTGGGTTCCAAACCCAATCCTGTTGTCAGTGCAGCTCAAGAAGTTTCTTAATATTTATTGAGGAGGCCACCAAGATGCCGTCATCAGTATGGTTCTGTGTACTCAACCTTTTTCTCTCTACCACATTTTGTACATAGAATCCAAGTAGAGTCAGGTGGAAGACCAAGATGGGAGCTGGATCTGTTAGATCTGTGCCATCAGGAGGGAACTGTGACATGCACTTGTTATATGTGGAATTCTCTGGCATTTGTTAAGGCAGTGTAGCTGGGCAATTTAGGGAAAAACTAGCAAGGACAAGTCCAAGTCTGAAACTCTGACATACTTCTTCTCTTCCCCACATTGTAATTCAGGTGGAATATACAAACCTTCTATTTAGTCTCAGTAACCCAAAGAATGAGGTGATGGGATCCTCCAAGCTATGAAATAAGAGCTCTGATCCTTCACTAAATTAAATAGAATTAGGCACACTGCCTTTTGGAAGTCTCATTTGGTCATCAGATCTGAGCTTTTGTATCCTGTGATGATGGTCATTATGTGTTTGTGTGTTGGAAATTATTGGAAGAATAAGAAAATAAAGCAGTAATTGGTCATGCTTCCCAGACTCTGCAGTTTTAATATCACTGAGTGCCATGGGAAAAGGGCATGAAAACACTGTATTGTCATCCAGCAGCCCTGGATGCAGTATTGCATCTTCTCTTCCCCTAAGTGAACTTGGTTTTGCAGCACTAAGCCCTCTTCTGTGTTTTGGCCTCACTTCAAACATCTTAAGTGTTTTAAAATAGTATTTAGTGATTTTGCAATTTAAAGAAGCAGGTTGCAATCAAAGACTTTGGTTTAATTGTTAATTTTTCCCCTTTTTTGCATTAAATATTATTTTTGGGACCGGTTAATTATCTGTTCTCTTTTATTGTAACAGCTGTAGTGCTTTTTCTTTACAAAGTAACTTCACTTATGAATCTAAATGGTTTATTTGGTGTCAGTTGTTTGGACATTCAAATTACATCAGGTAGCTATGGAGCTGTTGAGAATCATGATCAGAATGCCAGTACGTGACAGGTTTAGTAGAGTTAACTAGGGTGTTCACTTCCAGGATATACTTGTCTGCATGCAGGCATCCCACTGGAAACGCCAGATTTCTTCCCACATATTGCCCTACTTGTCAGCGTTTGTGCTCGCGGCAAGACGACCATTTGGCTCTAACAGAAGTGACACCTCGAGCTTCCCACAGAGCCAAACTGTGAGCTGGCTTGCAGTGACAGTTGTGACCAGTTAAGACAGTAAATTTCTCATTACCGTCAATCTTTCAATCAAAGGGTAGAATTTTATGCATTAATGGGTTTGCATTTAATGAATTGTATGCAGCCTGGATTGAAGATAGGATTCCAGTACTGTTTAGCCTGGCAGAACTGACTGATAATCCAAAACTGGGAAGCAGGTATATCAGACTCTGGTGATGGAGGAAGATGCAGCTGAAGAACACACCAGCTCTGCTGTAACACTGTGTAGCTTTAATTTGTCTGTCTGAGGTGCTGGAGAGCCATTCAGCCATGGCAGCGAGGAATTCAGAGTGCACTGCCTGCCCAGATGGTTATCTGCTTCTCAAGAGAATTGTGCAGTCCACACCGAGCACAAGGCAAAACAACAACAGAAAGAGAAATAGAGAATTGGGGGTTTGAAATTGGATAATTAACCATTAACGTTCCATGAGTTACCATTAAACCTCTTCTCTGAACTTCTTAGCTAAAATGTTTCCGGACAAGCTCCAGGCACCAGGCCCCACTTAAAATACTCCCTGCTTTGGGAACACCTACTCCCTGCCTTCCCACCCCAAAACATTTCAAACATGGAACAGGAGTTTGTGCTAAACCAAATCTAACAACCAGTGCACGTGAGCACTTGTGTTTGCGAGACAGGAAACTCTCCAACACGCACTTGCCGTGCCTGGGAGCAGCGGAATAAAGCACTGAGTGTTCACATTAAAGTTCAGCCAAAAGAGAAAAAAATTCTTTCCTAGAAGTGCTTCACTGTCCTGTGCTGGTAGAAATGGTAGAAACCATCTCGCAGGCTACAAAAGCAATGCTGGATCCTAAAAGCAGTACTCTACCAAAAGCAGTAAGTACCATGATGAACCACACGCGTTTAAGTGTATGTTAGACTAAAATCTGATTACTATGAGACCAGATGGGGCATTTTTACTGCAGTTCATCCAACTTTTAATCATTCCTTCAATCTTTATCCTTAATTACACCTTTTTGTGTTTCCTGTTGAGTAATTTACAGCCAAATGGCGTGTGTTAGAAAGAACTCTAGAAACACGTCTGAATTCTTTGTTTTTATTAAAATAAGCTTATAAAACAGGCAGATTTGGAGCTAGAGGAAGGTCAAGCTATGCCTGCATGCAATAAGTCTGTGTTCTGGCTGTCTGCTTCTTCTGCCTGCTATAAAAAGTAAGAAATGTATTAGACAAAGAGCTTTCAGTGGGTTGCCATTGCTACAGCAACCACTTCCTCCCTATAAGTTTGAACCAGTAGCTTGTTGAGAGCTTGTTGTTTGGGTAGCAGCGGGCCATGGGGCAGCAGGAAAGGAAGCAAACGATATCTTTTTAGCTGTATTTTTAGACCATGGTGAGGGGGGTTTTCTTCAGTTCTTGCGTGTGTGGTTTTGTTTGTTCTGGTGTTGCAGTTCTTTTTTTCTTTTCAATTATTGAGATCTGCTGCAAAATGCTCCAGATTAGTTCTCTGACTTCTCCACAAACCCAGCGTTTCCCAATGTCTATGTTGTATACAGGCATTTAAAGTCCTTGAGCTGTGTGTTTCCGATTTTAACCACGAGGCTCTGAGAGCAGATCACGGTGCAGAGTACTTGCACAAACCCTAATCGCATGACTATCTCAGAGCGCTGTGCTCCAAGGGCTGGAGGAGGAAAACCAGGTTCTGTATAAAGAGGGCTTATCTATTTATACAGTTTGTTGTTACGGATTTCAGCTTTATTCCCTGGTGCTACTGTACACCATGAACTCTTATACCCAAAGGATATGTTCCAGATGACGCAGCTGGCTCTAACTAATGAGGAAGTGGTTAACTTGGGAGAAGAAAGTGCAGAAAAGCTGTTTGTTCACTTACGCACAAAGCTCTCTGGAGTCGAGAGGAGGATCTTTCCATTGAATTCAACAGGATCTGCTCCAGCTCAAGTGGGCTTTTGGAAACTTCTCTGGAGCAGAAAGTTTAAACACCAATGAAAATTCTTTGTTGTGGAAGGATGTTCCCATTTACAAGTATCGAGAAATTGTTTTATCTGTGACTTGTGGTAAAAAGTACTTCAAAACAGTGCCCACTCCAGCACAGAAACAGGAGTTACTCATCCTTCTGCTGTGGCTAGTGATCGTTACTGCTCTTGGTGATATCCAGCAGAGATAGAACAGCAATATCTGTGCTGGAAGAGGTTTTAATTCTGTGCTGTATGGTCAAGGATTCATTTGCAGCATCAGATTCTCTTACACGCTGCCTATTTTCAGTGGTAAATTGCCAGCTGTGACTTACAGCTCCAGTGTAACAAACTGTAGGTATCTCTGCAGAATAATAGAGGTACAGGTTTGCTACATGAGATCAAGAAGTTATATCCCATTTAACAGAAGAATTATCACCTTCACTCTGAGTGTGCTCCATAGAGAAAGGTTATTACCTTTCTGTGGGAACTTTTAGTTTGTCCATGTGAAGTACCGAGTGATGATGTTTGGACCCTTATAAACATTTGTGTTTTCAATGAAATTGCTGTACGTTGGTTTGCAGTCCTTCATCAGACTAATTAGTGTTGTGTTACCTATATTATGGCAGGCGGGATGCATGATTTTGATACCAGCTTCAAATTTTCAACTGGCATTTTGCAGATATGATAATTAAAATCATGTGTGGAAAAATAGTGCATTTGAGATTTTGGTAGCAGGATTTTAAAAATTCAAGCACAAAGATCCTACATGTTTTAAAAGGTTCTGTTTCTCACATCTCTGTAAGTACAATGAACCTGTGTAATTCTTCTGCGTTCATTGTAGTCTGCAGTAGTTTTCTGTACCTCCCTCTGTGCTGTTTCAAGGTCTGTTCCAGAGGAGATGCTGGTTGTGTCGTTCTAGATGTTCCTTACAGGGTTTATATGAGAGCTGAACTGGTCAGTAAAACTCAGCTAAGCAGTGGTAGAATGTTTAATACTGTGACACCATCTGTCCAAAACATCTGGAGACCATAGAGCTTCAGATTTCTGGATTACAGCAAAATTGAATTAAGCCTCTGGAGTCCTTTGGCAGTAATTCTTTGCCTTCCTCCTCCTTTCATTCTACATGTGGTATTGAAAGAATGTCTGATCTGAAAGCTTTGGAGTCGTCAGTTCATCAGGAATGTGATCCTTCCTGGAAATTTTACTTGTGTTTACGTAAGAGCTTCCGTTCTCTGTTGTGCTGGAAAGCAACATTTCCACTCATCTGTGTATTGCCAAAGTACTTGCACCTTCACGGTAGAGAAGTTTTAGGTGAAAGGTTTGTATTCTGTAATTACTCTAGACAAAGACATTAGCTGGCAGGCACATATTGTCCCCAGCATCCTCACTTCTACAGCATGTGCACTCCACAGATGTCACAGTTGCACTGCATTCTGCAGCCAACTGCAGGTTTCTTGCCTAAAACATTATTTGGCTGCAGTTGTGATTTTCCATAAGTGAACAGCAAGCAAACAGATTTCTACTCTCACTGGACTTACTGCATTTATTAAAGACTTCATGCATGTAAGAAAGGCAGTGCAAAAGTAGTAAGTTGTACAGTTGTGACTTAGTTCTGCACGGGGCGTTTCTGGCGCTTGTAGATTTACGGAGCAGGTATTTCATTTGCAAATGTTTGTTCTAATGAGCTACGATGAAAAAACTGTATCTTCTCTGTGAGTTAGTGTTGAGATCTCAGTGTATCTTCTGAAACTGGGAATGGGGAGGAAAGCTTGTCTTCCTTTCTTTCTTACGTAATTCTTCTCTCATCAGATTACTTTAGATAACCTTAATATCTTCATCACTTTAATCTCTAGGTTAGATATAGAGATGCAGGAATAACCTCAGCTATTTGCAAACACAGAACTGTATCTAATGTTTTTATCTTCAGGATGCAGCCATAAAAAAAGTGCATTTTTAAAAAAGCAAGCCAAAGTCAGTTTCATTTTAGGAGATCAGAAAGTGAGATGGAGGATTTGTCATAATCAAAGGAAATATTCTGGACTGCAAATATGGTTTTGTTTGAATTGAGGGAGCAAACAAACTTTCACTTTCTTCTGAATAAGATATCAGAAAGCAGGTTGTTAATAGTAAGTACTGAGTTCTGGTGCTCTTTTCATTTTAGATGGTGTATCCTAAGGAAGGTTTCCTTTATTTCAGATTTATAGGCAGAATTCTCTTGCCTAAACAGCATCCCTTGTCAGAAAATGTAATTGCAGAATTATTCCTTTCTGTGACTCTGACAAAGTTTATGGGATCCTTTGTAGTCTCTTCAATGCTTCTAAACTCAAAGTTTACAGGCAAAAGTTTTTCTCTGAAAGCATCAAATCCTCTGTTCTTGAAAGCTGATGATTTTGACATGAGAGAGTTTTTTTACAAGTCACAAAAACGAGTAATTACAGAAGAAGAGTAATTAGAGAAAAGAAGCCTGAGGGGAAAGAAGTTCTACTTAAACATTAAGTGAATGCCATTAGCCATGCAAAAAGAGAAAACTAATCTCTGCAAGTAAGGATAGATGCACACATGTTTGCTCCATTGGTAGTTAAAGATAAACCAAAGCTCCAAGTCCATTTCTTCACTCTCTTAGATTTTGGAAGGGTCTAAGGAGATAAGAAACTCTGAGGACTCCCAGCTTAAACTGAGCTGAATTAATTTTCATTTTTTTTAAATCTTGAGGTTTGGTTGGATTGGTTGTTTTTTTTTTTTTTTGTGGGGAGCTGGTGTGCACTGCTGAGAGGAGATCAGACACAGTGACCAAGGAGGAAGCCTACGCTTTTCTATTTTGACTTTTCTTGGCACATCTGAAATGGAAATAGTATCTTCCTGGAATATCAGGAAAAGAGTTGGAGTTACTGAAAAAACTTCAGCAGCCTCTACAAAAATTATTTACTTCAGTTTACTGCATTCTACGTTAAGTCGTAAGTCTTACTAAACAGCTTCTTGAGGTTCAGCCTTCAGATTAACTACAATCTCTTGGATCAGTTGTGGTTAACAAATAAAATATGCTTTTGTATTGACTTAGGAAAAAACCATCAATGGTGTTAGATAGTTATCAAACCAGTGTTGCAGAGTAAGGCAAAATGAGTTGTGCCTGAAAAGCAATAAGCTGCGATTAAGGGCTGGCAAATTTGTGGCTCAGTCAGAGGCAGGTACTCACAAACAGGAAACAGCAGAGGTGACGAGTGTTTCAGGATACTTTACTGACCTGTAAGTGGGCAGGCAACATAATAATTCCCTGTTAGGTCTTCTTTTGCTTTTGTGAGCAGAGGACATTCTGGACAGCTTCACAAATGTATGCCCCCTTTGTAGGAAATCGATGTGTCTTCATCAATCTAAATAAGGGACTATTACCAGTATTTATGTAAAAAGCACAGAGTGTAAACGGTTGAATAATATAACCGGCTGACTCACTGTAAAATATTGTTAATAAAAACTGATTCTTAAAAATTGTATGAACCCGCACACTCAGGATAAACAGCTGCCTTTTTTCAATGGCACAGCTGGTGCAGAAACATGAAATTACAACCGTTTGAACAGGACACGAGCTATATTTGGCCAAACATTTGCATGAAAGCTGAAAATTTGCAACTTCATTTTCATTTATTTTCATTTTCATTGTACACCTATTCAGCGCAGCTCCAGACCTGCTCCTGTGCCTTTCACCATGGCTCACGTAGGTCGTGAGCCACTGCGTGCCACGATCCTGTAAATGAAGAGCCAGCCACGTTTCTAAGCTGAAAGTACTGTCTTTCTGAACATCCAGTTTCTCATTGCTGAACTGCCATTCACAGGAATTTAAACAGATAACTGTATCTTAAGGATGTAATTTCTTCCTTGAAAAGGCCAAGCAAACATGAAAGCGGTAAGAATTGCACTTCACAGCATGCAAAAGTCAACGATTCCTGCTGCAACTGTTTGTTTGTGAGACTCCAAAAGCACGTTCCCATGAATTTGGGCAATGCTGAAGCCTGCTGATGCAAGACAGCAGATGTGTTGTGCGCTGTGAATCACAGATGTGTGCAGGAATTAATTGAAAGAAAAATTTCAGGCTCGACTCTGAAGTTTAACTAGTCAGATTCTGTATGTGTGACAGGGGTGAGTGGCATTTATGCACTAAAATGACTTGCACAGGTTTTTGGGGCCTCAGAGCACAATGGTGCATCATGTTTACCTTTGAACTTCAGGACGTAGATGTTTCTAGTTGTTGTTACAGCCCTCCTGCTAAAGCTTTTTGTTGATGTCACTCATCAGGCTGTGTTTTTTTAAATGAAATTGCTTAAAACCATTAATTGCATGCTAGCTCAGAATGTAGATGCCTTCCTGACAGCTTGCTCTGTGTTTTCCTGTCTTAGCTTTAATTTAGTCCAAGGATGACTAGACAGGCAAATTACTGCACAGGAGAGGTTGGTTCCCTCATTTGGACTGTGACCAAGCAATGCATGGCCTGTAACAGCGACAGCATTTCAACAGAAATGCAATCTTCATTATTCAGCTGGTGCGGGAAGTTTTACGCAGATTCCTGGCCTGGGCATAACATCATCTAAAGACAAAGTAACCCACTGAAATATTCAACGTCGATTCTCTCATACCTGTTATTTCTCCCACTGGTTGTCAGTGTCAGTGAATACCTTCTTGGCTTCCCTGTCTTCTGCACACGTCTTTCTCATTGCTAGTTTTTTCTGTCTTGTTGCTCAGTTCAGATGCTTCCAACAACTCATTGTCAAAATCAACAACAACTCCAATACATTTAAACCCAAAGATGAACCAACATGTGAAACTGTAGCCCTCACTTTACTGTGACACCTCACTAATAATCTGTAATTGGATAAGGTCAGGCGTGTAGATTTTTGGAGCTGTTACCTTTTGTAAACAGTCAGTGCTGTTATTTCAGAAGGTTGATTGATCTTTTTTATTGGTTGAGGCAGATTTGCTTTTGAAGACAGTCATTTCAAAGCTGCCTTTGCATCTGGAGCTGCTTTCTCATATATGCCTCAGGGTCATCCATTATTAAAATACCAGTTCATAAAACCTTCTTTGCGCTTAGGGTGTCTGTACACGGCAAAGAAAACACAGAGCAGGGGTGCCTGGTGTGCTCTGAACAGTTCAGAAACTAGGAGTCAAATAACATATTGGACTCCACATAACTCTTCAGCTAGACTAAAGCAGATTTACTGTGAGTCCAGTGGTAGTTTGGGTGTCTCTGCGAAGCACTTCTCCAGGCTATAAGAACACACCCTTTCTGTGCTTTCTGTTTATTATTCATCCTTTCCTTGCAGATTTTCCCAGCAACCAAAACCAGCAGTACTCCTTCCACATGACTCTAGTCTACAATGTCAGTATTTCACCAGGAAAAACCACTAATTTAGAAATATAAACTGGTAAGTTATGTTACAGAAGAGAGACTTCTAATTTACCTCGAGCTTATTTTCTTGCACAGGGCTATCCAGGCAAAGAAAATGATCATTTCAGTGAGAAGTAGTTTTCTAACTCTGCAATGATGACAAGTCTAATTTCCCTCCATAGCAATGCCCTGCAATAAAACCTTGAGGTAGTGATTGGTGAGAAACTGTTTCTTCTATTACTTGCAGAGTAGGAGCTCTGATTGCCATAAGTCCAATCAAAACAAAACCAAAACCTAATTAAAAAAGGAGGCCAAGTAGGAGCCCAAATACAAGTCCACCAGTACCTGAAACACAAAAAACCAGCACACAGTGCGTTCCTCAGTGCTAGTTAAGACCAATCTAGGAATGTTAATAACAAGGAAAACAAATCACCTTGTCAGAACCTGGAGCTCGTGTCATGGAAAAAAGTTTTCTTAGATTATTCTTAATAGCTGTGAATCATCATCCACCAAGTGTGGGGTTCAGAAGGCACAGTCTCAGGGCTCTGTCAGCACCTGTTGCCATTGCCCATGTGAGGGCTTTGCCTTAACCTCCACATAAACTTGGGAATGCATCAGACTTCGCCCATCTCAGAGGACAGATGGAATGTTGTCTAATGAGAGTAACAACATGAAGGATTTATAGTCAGAGAGAGATACAAGAGAAACCACCTCTGTTTAAGTACCATTTATAATAAAAAAAAAAAAATTACAGGTGTGTCTTGTGGTTAAAGCGCCGAGCTGGAAATCGTTAGATTGAGGCTGAATTCCCTCTTCTGTTGCAGACATCTTTTTTAAGGTTGAGGTCTTAACTTCTGTTTAATTAAATATAAACTGAGGGTAGCTAGTGTTTTCTTTGTGTGTCCTCAGCACTAACTGTAGAGTTTTCACACTCATGGCAGTGTAGGGCTGAGGTCTTGACTGAGATCTGAAAACACTTTTCAATGTCTGAACAAAGCACGCAATAGGAAACTTCAGTGTATCCTCCTCAACAATTATATTTAATCAAGCGAGTACCTTTTCAAACAAGTTTTCCCAGACACAAAATATCTCTCTAAAGTTGCAGTGAGAATTTGCTTGGTGTGACAGGTTCTGCATGTTTGGACAAGGGATTACCTAGGGATCACCGTGCTTGTCTCTTAGTTGTACTTAAAGGAATAGTCAGAACTTAATTTAAACTATTCTAAACATGCAAATTATTAAACCAGTGCTGAATAGTATAACTAATAATCTTTTTAGTGAAAAAAGGGCCTGAAATTAATGAAGTGCTGGAACACATTTACTAAGGAGCAAACAAAGATTCTGCCAAAGACTGTGACTTGAAAATAAATGAGAAAGATGTCAGTCAGACTGAAGATTGTGTTCTGTTAATGAGGCAACATTCTATAAATCAGAGTTCATTAATCAAATTGCTGTTGTTTCACTCTAATCAATGTCCTTGGACTCAGCGAAGCTGGACAGAAGCAATTGATGATAAAGTTGATCCATGATATTTTTTTGCTAGATGTAGATCTTTACTAAATTGAGTGACAAAATGCGTTTTGCCATTCATGGAGGCAGGATTTTACAGCTGCCTCTGCTAAGGACGACACTGCTGCCTAAGTCCAGATCTCCTTCGGTTTAGGCTTTGCTGCTTTTCTTGGGTTTTTTTCTGTTTTAACGTTGCAATTTTCTGAGGGCAGGACAAGAAGCCACTGACATGCTTTAGCATGAATCACTGTGTGAGAAATACTTTCCCCTGTCAAAATGCAGCGTGTTGAACAATCATTACCACTAATAGGTGTAAGACACATTCAGGATCTTGTGGACTCTGGCTTCTAAGTGCAGGGAGGAATCTCACTACTGACTTGGAACAAATTGCATACATTGAAATGGCAGCACCATCCCTGATAGTTTGGTCTAGTTCTCAATAAGTAGGTGTAGATGAAAGAGTTGAAGAATTCCTTTGAGTCTGAAAATTGCCATGTAAGATAAAGCTGATGATAAATCTGTTACGTTTTCTGTGAGCGTTGTGATAAGAACCTGAAGGAATGGTATCAAAATTTGAGATTATTGACAGCTTTGGTGTAGTTTCTCCCTTGAGAGGATGTTACTTTTTAAATTCCACATGAAGTTGGAAAGGTTGTACTCCAAGACCAGTATTAAAGCAAAAACTGAGCAATGGCCAGTCAGGCTGCAAAAAATTCAGTCATGTTTGTATAAGGATTTCTTGTGCAGTTTCTGCTGAAGACAATGGGAGTTCGACAAATGAAAGATGTGTAGGCTGGGCCCCTTCTTTTTCTTTTCTTTTTTTCTCCCCTCTTAACAGCAAAAAAACAGTGATTCTGGCCTTACAGTTTTAAAACAAAATCAGATTGATCATCATTATGCTGTTGCTAACATAAACCTTGTTTCTTCGATGACTAAACTCACAATAGGCAAACACCATCTGCCTGTTGAAGGAAAGAGAAGTCACCACTGAGACAATGTCTAACCCATTAGGAGTTCAGACACAGAGTCTATAACAAAAACTACACGGCAATATCCTTAGAAATCTCAAACTCCTTGTTCATTGTGTTTGTTTGTTGAAGTTCTTCCTTTTGGTACTTAACCGTTAATAAGTATGTGAAGGATGAGTGTCAGGAGAATGGAGCCAGACTCTTCTCAGTGTCATCTAATGATAGGACAAGGGGCAGTGAGTGTGAGCTGGAACATAGCAGGTTCCACATAAATATGAGAAAAAACTTCTTCACAGTGAGGGTGACAGAGCACTGGAATGGGCTGCCCAAGGAGGGTTGTGGAGTCTCCTTCTCTGGAGATGTTTAAAACCCGCCTGGACATGTTCCTGTGTGACTTGGTCTAGGTGATCCTGCTATGGCAGGGGGATTGGACTCGATGATCTTTCGAGGTCCCTTCCAATTCCTAATGCTCTGTGAGTCTGTGAAAACTGAAGAGTTTTCACACAAAGAGCTTTTCTCCAGAGCCAAATTAAGATCAGGTTCTACTGCATGAAATTTTACTGACTTCCTTGAAACTGTGTATGGTCTTGGAAAATTACAGCTAAGAACGTGGAAATTCACGTTGTGATAGAGCAACATAAATAATAGTGGCACTTTGGTTTCCTCTTGCAGAATAATGAATATCATTTACTGCTGAAAAATGTTTCTTAACTGGTATTTCTACACAGTATTGGTAGGAACTTAGAAAAAACTGTGACTTTTAAAAACATTGCTTCATCTGAAACACCTGTTGTGGACTCTGAGTTAGTAAAGTACTATCATTTTGAAAGGGAACACTTTTCATCCCGCTCTAGAATCTTAAAATTTTAGGACCTAGATAAAACGAATGAATAGCACGCAAAGGAGGTAAGTTCGTGTTGTGTGTAACAGTGCGGTTCTGTTGTACAATGTAGCTCCTTTCCAGCTGGACTTGCCAGCCTTTTCTATAGTTATGAAAGGTGGATATTGCCACTTGACCAGTGTGAGATGCAGAGCTGTGGAAAGTCATCTCCTGGGTGGAGGTGACTGACAGCTCCTACACAAGAGCTGTCCAGCACCAGCTGTGGCAGCTTCCAGTTTCTTCAGTGAGAAGTGTCCTGTGCGCTGCCTCAGATACCTTCTGTGAGATCTTGGCTATATTGGAGTGTTTGTGAGTTTGAGTCCCGTCAGAGAAATTGAACTTCTCTTGTAGCTGCAAAGCTTGACCCCACTGATCACACAGTCCTGTGCAGTCTCCTCTATGTGATTCTGCTCTAGCAGGGTGTTGGACTCAAAGATCTCCAGAGATCCCTTCCAACCCTCACCACTCTATGAACCAGTGGTCATCAGTGCTGTGAGCATGCAGCTCTGCCACTCTTCACTATGTACCGAGCTCAGAGAACTCTTCTGGTATCTTGCCGGTGTTTTGTGGCAGTGTGGGTCCACAACAGAATGACAATCTCTGCTAGCAGTTGTGGCTCGCTTTGATTCATGGTGCTGAAGCTGGGTGCTTTAGTAGAACACTGTCGTTAGTTGTCAGTATGAACGTACATTCATCTTGCTGTTTCTGAGCCAGTATTTCCAGCAGAAGCTCAGATGTTGTGGAGTCTCCTTCTTTGGAGACGTTTAAGACCCGCCTGGATGTGTTCCTGTGCGAACTTGGGCTAGGTGATTCTGCTGTGGCGGGGGATTGAACTAGATGATCTTTCGAGGTCCCTTCCAATCCCTAATGACTCTGTGATTCTATGTCTGTATTTGACCATTAAAACTGAGAGCAAAATTGCAGAGGACTACATGGAAGTAAGAAATGAAAGCCTGTGATGATACATGCTATTATGAAACTCTTGCAAGAGATGTCCATGGCAACTGTAAGTCCTAACTTCATGGGATAACAAAAATCTCAGTAGAAATATTTGCTTTATGGCAAATTGTAATGCCTCTCCTTTCTCCTCACCTCACCTTTTCGTGTTCCACAGGCTATAAATTACCGATCTCTTTCTTTCCATTAGAAGATAAGCACCTTATCACCTTCTCTCTTTTCTTCCATCCTTATCACTGCACAGCAGTAAGTGTCTTTACTCTCAGGTGGTCTATTGATACATCTCTCATTAAAGGCAGAGCATTTTTCTTGACCTGTATTCAGCTTTGAAGCACGTTGCTTTTATTTCAGACCTGAAGAACAGCTTTGCATGCCTGAAAGTTCTCCTTCTCCCAACTGTATTAGTTGCTAAATCAAATATAGACAATTAAACAGACAATAAAAGGAATCAGTTGAGACTAAGGCGTGTAACTGGATTAACAAGGAAAATAATTTTAGGATTTATCTCTTAAATGGGGACATTTTGTGTGAAGGAGGCACCAGAGATGAGAAAGCTGAATGTATCAGCAGGAGGCAGTGCCAGCTTCAGATTGTTTAAATAACATCATTGCACTCCTCATTTTAGTGAATGTCTTAGGGACATTTCTGGGTAGTGAGAGAGTAAATTCTCTGAAACTATAGAAGATATAAAGAATGAACATTCTGGTTTAAAAAAATAATCAGTATCTCTAATTTTGAGTGGAAAGGGGAGGAAGCATCGTTATAAGCATTGTACAGACATTTCCAGGTAGCTCTAATTTTCATAGCCAGCACTTCTGTAGAGATTTACTAACATTTTTTCAACCATTACAAGGGTCACACAATTCATTGACCTGACCCACAGGACATTTGTTAGTTTTAAGACAAGTACATATTTTCTTTTTTTCCTCAGTCCTCTTATTCATTAGTTCCAACGAGTTCATAAACCCTTTATAAACATACTGTGTCTTAGAACTATCACCTGAAAGGCATTGTTTGTTTGGATGCAAGTAATTTCCTTCTCTGTTGTGATGTGTGGCTGGGATGGAAGGAGGGATCCAGTCAATGCTAGGAGGAGGGAAGTCTCTATCCCTTATGTGGATGATCCTACAAGAAGCAAGCTCTAAATTTATTGGGTTGCTTTTTATCCCCCCAGCTAATTGCTCCTCTGATTTGGGCTTTTTGGTCTTTCCCAAGCGTGCGATAGGGCTACTGTTTACATACGTAATAGCCAAAGAATCTCAGAGCTTTCTGAGGTCAGACTGTCACTATCCTTTTGTTTGCGTGTGCTGAGCTGGTACTTGGCAGCTTCTGTCGTGGCTCAGCCATTCCCTAAATGAGCAGGTTGTTCTTTGTATTTGACATGAGTGATGTGATTGAAGTGATCTGCATGTATATGCCTAAATAAATTATTCTGGGGGAAAGACACATCCCAAAGGAGAAAACTGGATTGGTCCAAAGGCAGTTTGTTGGAAAGGACTTCAGTGAGAATAAAATCTGAGACCAGAAAGTATTTGGGAAAGTACAGTTTTTACTCTAAAATCTTTTCTGGTGAAGGTCCAAGGATGTACTACTTCTTTTATTTCTTCGAAAGCAAAAGCCTTGGGGTAGATACAGGAGAAAAAAAATTCATCACGGAAAAAAAAAATCCATTTTATTTTTCTGTGATAGTAAGGTTAGGTCAGTCCTCCAGGGTTTTGGCTTCCAAGGTAACTGAAGAACCTATAGAAACAGAGTCATTGAAGTGCTTGAATTCATTTTAATGATACTGCTCAATCACTTATCTCAAACTTCTTTTTTTGAAGTACTTGGAGGATACATGGCTTCTTTCTTAAGAGCTGGTGCTCCTATTTCCGTGAATCAGCACTAATTATCTGGGTCCCTTTGCAGGGCTCCATTATTTGGCATCCCGTTGTCATGACAGGAGAATCCTGTGTCCCTTTCAGAGTTCATCGGCTGGTTAAAATCCTCTTGCATGTCAGCACGTGGAAGCAGCACATTAATTATTTATTTATCCTTAATGCACACACTCATAAAGGACTGGCCTGATTCTTTACATCCATATACACAAGGGGGTTGATATCTTTTCCACAAATGACACTCTGGACTTAATAAGGTAGTGGGAGCACCCTGACTCCTAGGTTTAAATGAAGCTGCAAAATACTGAGTTTTGCCCTTGAACTATCTTTTATTTGCACATGCTGCTCTATCATCGCACGACACTGGCTATTGAACACATGTGCATTACGTACAGCTAATACACTGCTCTAAACTTTGCTTTGCAGTACAGAATTGGACAGCTCTACATGATAAGCAAGCACAGCCATGAGCAGAGTGACCGAGGTGAAGGGGTGGAAGTGGTGCAGAATGAGCCCTATGAAGATCCAAACCACGGCAATGGTCAGCTAACAGAAAAACGTGTCTATCTCAACAGGCAAGTGCAATGAAACTGGGTCTCTCAGCAGGAGCTGTGATGAATATTGCAAGGAATCCCCTTGCAAGACAATAGCTTTTCTGTTGCAAGCAGAATGTGTTCCCATGAATACAGGCTGCTTCCTAGAAGCCACATGAAGAAGGAAGATGGAATAGATCAGTGGTTTGAAACAGAGGGATTGATTGTAATTTCTTCTGAAGTATCTATTCCAAGAGACGGAATTGTAACTTGAAGGATCTAGTGAAAATCAGAACTTTTGTTTTCTGTTGCACCTTTACTATTTGGCATTTTGCTTTCCAAAAAAACCCCAAACCAAACCAAACTGAAACCATTGAAATAGTTTAAGGGACCTCACAGTAGTATCACAATGCCAGTATCCCATTTTTGGTGAGATTTGCCTCAGCAGAGTCAACTGACATTCTGAATGACTATTAGGCTTGAACAACGATGACCTTCTGTACCAAAGTATATACTATTTTCTGTCACTAAGATGTGATGGAAAAAAATGTTCTTCCTTCTCTGAAGTTCCTTCATTTCTTAGAGTGAAATATGCTTCTCTTCCTGTAGGGAAATCAATGCCTCCACACTCATGGGCAAGATTTTATATATATATTTTTATATATATTTGTGCCCTGTAAAATGTTTTGCTCAGTCTGTTCCTATTTTTACTACTACTGATCTAAGTGGATGTCACCACTTTTGTGAGGTTATTCCGTTCCCCTGAGCCTGTTTAATTGTATTAAACTTATGCTCTGCATTATTTCATAGTGCACACAGAAACACGACAGCTATTGCTTCTACACTGCAGGTTGCTCCTCCACTGCAAACCTGAGATATCTAACCTTAATTCAGGCTAAATTGAATCACCAGTAGTGTTGCTGGCACGCACACACACACACACAAAACTCCAATAATATATCTTGCCAACATTTAACGTTATTGTGAGCGTAACTGTGGTCTCTCACAGGCTAGAAAAATTGCGGAAAATCAATAAAAGTGTTCCTGTGTAGAGCTCCCAGATGCTGTGGGGTTTTAAGTGTTTCTGGATATTTCTTTCCTTCATGTTAAGAAGTCCTAAGGCTTTTGGCACTGGCAGGTATATTCAACATCACCACTTTGGGCTCATTCGAAATAACCTCAACTAGGAAGTGTGTAGTGTCTGGTGGAGCAGGTGGTGAAACAAAAGATCAGCAGGTCTGTGGAAAGGATCAGCAGGTTTTCAGGTCACAGTGGTTTTGGGTGGGAGACCAGGGTCTCTCTGGATGATTTCACTCAAGGAGAGATGGACATGCTGCCATATGGGATGTTCTGAACACTCCTCTGCCCACCTTCCTTGGGGGACAGCACTCCTTACCACAGCACTGTTCTCTACCTCATCCCTTCTTCTTCCTGGGAACGATTTATAGATACCCACACTGCTAAAATAGAAATATTGTATTCTCTCTCTCTGAGTGGACCCTTGGAACAATTCATGTGTGTCTGTGACTTGCTGGCAACTCTGAGCATAACCAGTGTTTTCTTATAAAATGATTTTGGTTGCAGCTGTGCCATACTCATTAAGACAGGCGGGCAGGTCGACCAGGCAAATACACTAAAAACAACAATAACCAAAGGAAGTAAAATGAGCAGCTGTACATTAACAAGGATGAAACTAGTGACTTTTTCTGGTGTCAGTGTAAGCCTTAGTTTTGTTTGGAATAGTTTACTGCCCCTTCTCTCCTGTTGGAGCTTTGTTTTCAGAAGCTGGAATTCTGCATCCTCTGGTGTTCGTTATTTAGGCAGCAGAGTAAAGTTTCACAGGGCGAAGGAAGGGAGCAGAGAGAGTCATCAAAAGGCACTGACAGAGGCTGACAAAGTAAACAAAAAATCTGATATAGCAAAGCCTGTTGTGGTCTATGTAAAATGCTGCTTAAAAGACTGCTCAAGGAAGGTTGATGTAAAGAAAATAGTCTAGGCTTGAGCAATGTCATCTAAGAGCAAACGTGAATGCTCTTGACTTTGAATCTTTAGATAACCGATGTCTGCATTTCGCCTCTGGACAAATACTCTATTTATGTGTAGCCAGATCATGGTGAAATAAACCTGAATGATCCAAACTGAGTTTTATCCAGAAATTTGCTAACGTGGACAGTCACTTCCTCTCCACAAAGAGTTTTCTAAACAGGAACAGTTTCAAGCACTAAAACCTGGAAAACTGAGGTTTGAAAGCAACTCCTTCAGTTTAGCCTTAGGCTGGATCTGCTCGACTCAGTGCCAGCCTAACACAATTTAACTGACTCCCTGAAGTACAGTGACGTTTGTGGTCTCCAAAGGTCACCCTTCAGGTGACTGCTGCCGCATCCTGGTAGCTTCAGGGATTAGAAGTGATGTTATTAAAGGGTTGAAAGATGAATTATCATAAACTTGCCCTTTGAAAATGGATGTTTGTTCATCACTCCTTTGGTACCATGTGTGATCAGAGTTCTGGGAGTGTGAGACCCAAGTTCTGTGGTAAAGCAAATGCCCCTGCACTTCAATAGAATTATTTAATTCTATTGAATTAAATATTCTAATTATTTAATAACACTTTAATGATCTTCCTTTGTGCTGTCTCCTTGTCCTTAATTTCTTATTCTACTGCTGTTGTACAACTGCATTTGTAAGTTCTCTCGACAAACTGAGCTCTGACAGCAGTTCCTTTAATTCTCCTCACTTTCGTAATTTAATCTTTCCCATTAACAAAATGGGACTAACCCGACCTACCTGGCTCACCGAGGCCTTTGGAGTGATTTGTTAGCTTTAATATAAAAGCTTCCTGCTCAGGAGCTGGCGTTAGTAGTGTGGGAAGGACTGCATGCTAGGTGAGCTGGTCGTAAGGCTTTGTGTGCCAGTGGAAAATACGGAAGAAGAATAAAGCGTCTGAGAGGGGGAAGAATGGAGTCAGGATTGAAGTGGACTGACATTCCACATTGGCTCATGACCTCTTGTTGGAGACTGCCTCCCTGTGGTTAGCAGCACCGTGTGATCTAACCTGCTGAGTTGTCCGTGGCCAAAGGTTCAAGGCCATGAATTCTTTAAATTTGTGACCTCAAGTGAAATCTGATCAGAATTTATGGCACAGGCACCTTATTGCCCACTTTGAGAGGGAGACTAACCAGGGGTCGTTTATTGAACGCTTGTGGAAAAAGCTGAGGCAGAACACAGAGTCCTGACATGAAAGTACTGTTGTGAAGTCAGAGTATTGCTGAACCCTGGGAAACACCTGTTGAATTATGAGCATGTTTGGAAGGATCTTCTTTTCTGCAGCACTCACAGTTCATAACATACTCTTGTGTTTTCTTTTTGTTTTCAGCAAGCTGCCTAGCTGGGCTCGAGCAGTGGTTCCCAAAATATTTTATGTCACAGAGAAGGCTTGGAATTATTATCCTTATACAATCACAGGTAAGGAACAACGCAGAAATGATTCCTGACTGCTACTTTTGAATAGTTCAATTTATCTTGGGAAGCTACAAGTTACATTATGAGCCATAGATACCAAGTTTCTTTAACAACTCCTGTTGAACTGCATTTCTTTCCACCTTAAACTGACTAATATCAGGAAACAAAGATTATAGAGTACAGTCAGGGAAAAACTGGAGTGTTTGATGTATGCATTTTCTTCCTTGCAAAGAAAACATCAGGTGCTTAGATTCTGTGCTGACTTGTACCTTTATTGTCCTATAGACTTTGGTCAACATAAATCAGCAGATCTATCTGACAGATTTTTTTTTAACTGATTGCTAATATGTGTTTGCTGTAAGGATCTTGCATTATTGTTTTATTTCACATTTCTTTTTTCTTCTTTTCCCTCATCACCTTTTTTACACAAATGGGCAATTGGAAATCAGAATACACAGTAAGTGTTTCTTCCTATTTTTATTCTAAACATAGAATAATTATGTGGAATATAGTAGCAGAATTCAACCTGATTCCTTTTAATATAACTAAGACATAATGAATTCCGTAGCGAAACTTTATTTTACCTGTTTAAGAAATTTAAGATTAAATTCAAAGTGGTTTTATGGGGATCCTATAAATTATTTAACTTTTTATCATTTCAAATATCATTTGATAAAATTTTAGTCATTCACTGTGACAAAGAGAAGCCTCTGTAAAACAGGACAAGGTTTTTAAGGTTCCAGTTATTACACAGTGACATGAGAGGAGTCTTGGTTTTATATATTGTTTTATTAACTTATAAAATGCACATCCCTGGTATAGGATCTGGGAAATTATATAATCTGTGCTCAGAATTAAACAGAATCTGGGCACAGTGCTCAGAAAAATCAGCTATTCCCTCTAGCAGAGCTAAGGCAAAATACAGCAGGTAAATCAGGAGAAAAATTGTCCTGGCCTCACTAATATACAGTGAGTGTTCAACAGCCTTTAGGAGATGAGGAGGAGTTGGTGAGCAGGTTCCAGGTGAAGAGACCAATCAGAAACGCCTGCTGTGATTTAGTTAGTACTTTTGACTGCAGATTAAGCATAACCCACTTGTTGTAACTCTGCGGTATTTGTCTGGGCAGGTTTTCTAAAACCAGTAAAGCATAAGCAGAGGAAAAATATTTTAATGTGATAAATGTGAAAGGGAATAACTAAGGGATTTAAATGCTCAAATTTAAAAGCTGGAGACTTGAACTGTGCTGACTAGGACTGAAAATCCAAAGGACCAGATGACACATTTCAATACTTAAGACTGTATTCTGCTTTGTTTCATGTTTAAAATGCAACCCCAAATGTCCCTTGAGGACAGTAGTAGTGACAGATTCTCAGCTGGTTTTTTCAGCAGGTGTCTTCAGTAGGACCCATCACACTTTACATTCATTAAGGATTTACCCTCTGATAGCAGGTTTGATCTCAGGCTGGGAAGAGGACAAGTGCTATATTGCATTGATGTCTGTTGCTTACACTCTGCTGTAATTTCTTCTTTGACTAAAAGTCAATTTAAATTTTTTAATGTGATTTTTTTTTTCCTTTAACTGGAAGAGCTAAGTGGGAATGATTAAAGGAGTGGTAGCAGACAGAAATATAGCCCTGAATTTGAAATGCAGAACATTCTCAAAAGGAAACAGAGATGCTGTGCTCCTGGAATTTGAATCAGGAGGTGATCTTTATCTGATCTGGTGAAAGAACACCTGGAACACATCTCAGTGAAGGTCTGCAGAGGGTGTACAGCTACAAAGATGTTGCAGAGCATCAGCTGAAATGATTGCAGGGTTGGAGAGATTTGCAAAGAAAAAATAAATCAGTCTACAAATGTAGAAGGTAGGCAAAACAGTCACTAAGTGACAGTATAACTGCCTCTGGGAGCTGGGGACTAATTACTCACCATGGTGCAAAGAAACACAACCAGAAATATTGGGATGAAATTAAGGCAACTGTACTTCAGAGAAAAATCTAAAATATATTTTAATGGAACTGATAGGCTATGAAATTAGGGAAACAGAAGTGCTGTTGCCTTAGACTGTTGAATCTAGAAAAAAAAAGTTAAATATACAACTGGGAATAATTCCTGTCCTTGTCTGGAATATTTGTCCAAAATTTGGTCTTCTGTCTCCATTAGAGAATTCTGAAAGAAAGAAAAAATAAGCCCACAGATTGTTGCCCAAAATATGTAAGAAACCCTTTCTTAAAGATTGTAAATTCCCTCTGAAGGGTCTGTGGGACTTCCTGAGAATTAAATTCAGCCTCATTTCATGGAAAACTGATTCTAAAAGGCAGGGCAAATAATTGGTTAAATAAAGCACATACTGCTATGTAGTGTATTCACACCCTCCTTAGCCTCCCAAGTTCCACTTTAAATAAAAAACACGGACCTTAGAGGGTCAGTCGTGTTATTTCAGGGTATGTTAGTGATTTGGAAGAGGATGTGAACAACAGGCTGAATCTTGACGATAGTTCTCAGGTTTTAAGTTGTAAAATAGGAAGGCTGTTGAGAAATTTCATTCAAGCACATACAGTAGCATTCAGACATTCAATGCACAGTGATTTCATCCGTCTGTTTTTCATGTGAAGTATATATACGACCTGAAATCATCTAATCATCTAAGGAAAACAAAATGTCAGCAGGCATTAAAAATGATTTTCAGAATATTGTTCTCTGCAATGGTAGTATAAAAAGCCAGGAGCGATTGGATGCATAAAAACGGGAGTGGAAATTAGAGAGTAGTGATGTTAGTACTCTATAATCTGGGTCCAGTTATGATGGCATCTGCTCTAAGGAATGGGCTTTGTTACACAGCAAACCCCCAATTTGACAGCAAACAGCAGGTCTTCTACCAAGTCTCGACAACCATATTAATAACATGTAAAGCAAATTACACACTTCAGATAATGATCTTAATAGAACTATTGCATAAGTGATGTTTTTGTGGTGCGTAATGCAAGAAGTATTGCAATGTCAGGAGGGCATTTTAAACTGTACCTTGTGCTGTGTGCGGAGAAGGGCCTCGTTAAAACTGCTGTGCAACAGACTGTCCCAAGAAATGCTGTATCAAAGCTTGAGCTAAGCCTCACAGGCTTCCTGCTGACATCGAAAGTAGAAAACATGCTTTAGAAGCTGATGCCAAAGGAGGTCATCCATGTTTGAGGGTACTGTTCAGGAATTAGATCCTCCTTCAAAGTTCAGACCCTTGTTGGCGTGACTGGGGCATTGCTTAGAAAGCATTGGTGAAAAAGTCTCCTAAACTTAGAATAGGAGTTGCTTTGGTTTAGATCTTCTAATTAGAAACCCAAAAGATATCTTGTTAAAATAGATGCTTAGTTTTTATTTATAAGTTCATTTAATATTGTGATTAGTTTGATGTTAAGCTAATAAATCTGGGATACACTATTTGGGATACAGCTGAAAGGGAGCCTGAAAGAAACAACTCCTAGAGATTGTGCTCTGTAAGCAGGATATGGGTCCTGTCAAGCTACACATGCTCTTGGGGAACGAGCATTGCTGGCTTTTGGAAAGAATTCCATTGCCTGTCCCAGGCTGTAGCCTTTTTCACTTGGGAGATGGAGGAAGGGTGCCTTGCAGCGCTCAGCAAACTCTTCTGTGGCAGCTTATTGCTCAATTTGCTAGTAAGTGCTTTTAGTCTAGGATAGTTATGCTACTCTTAGATGAGTGCACAAGAATGACTGGACTTCCAGGAGGTTTTCTTAATTTTCTTTCTGAAGTTTTCTAGCTACATCAAAAATGATTAAAAAGAAAGCAAAGCTATCCCTACTGCAGACCAAGCCAACAAGGATTGCACAGTACTGAGGTGTTTTAGCTGTACTTGGATATTGTTAGGCAATGAACAGCACAGAGCAAATATCCAGTTGAGCTGTCCAGGTGACAGTTGAGAGTCTGGACAAAAAAGAGTCACAAGGGAACATCATAAGCATATGGAGATTAACTGTATAAGGTACATAAGGTACAAAAACCTGACACGATCGAAGTGCACTGAAAATAGGCCAAGGAAAGTTCAGCTGTTCAGTTGGGGCACAAAGAGGTTACGAAAAATGTGAACAGAGCCTAGGCAAAGTCTTCTCAGTTTGAAAGTGCAGTTCAAGTGTTCAGCAGGGGATAGCTACCAATAGTTGTGCTGTCTGATCCGAACAGCTTTGCTGCTGTTAGCAACATTTCAGGCTGCAGTTTAAAAACAGCTGGATTACTTTTTTTAATGCATAATTTACAGCCAGTATAGTACAAGTATAGAAAGGAAAATAAACACTGCAATTGTCACATTTCGCTCTCTGCAAGAAGGGAAAGCATTCTTTAACCTGCCAATGTCTCCAATTAGCTCAAGAGTAGGACGTAATTTCAGACTATTTGTGAAAAGCAGTGATGGAACAGAAAGCAGCAGACGTGATGTATCGCCATGATATTAACTCTTTTACAGCAAATGTCTGAGGCAAATCGAATTATTTCATCTTTTATGTGTCAAGGCCCCAGAGCGATAGTTGCTAAACGTTCCATTATTGACCTGCTGATTTCTGATTTCTTTTCAGAACAGGCGTTTTTGTGCTTCACTTAGTCATCTGCCAGCTTACCCATGAAGTCAATTATCTGGAAGGAATCTGCAGTTTTTTCATCTGTGTTCCCCTATGCTACTTGAAGGGAGGTTGTAGTCAGGTGAGGGTCAGGCTCCTCTCCAGGGCAGTTAGCACCGGGAGGAGAGGGCAGGGCCTGAAGCTGCCCGAGGAGGGTTAGGTTGGATGTTAGGAAGCCCTTCCTCACTGAAAAGGTGATCAGACCCTGGAATGGGCTGTCCAGGGCAGTGGTGCAGTTCCCATCCTTGGAGGTGTTGAAGGACAGACTGGATGTAGCCCTTAGTGTCATGGTCTAGATGACTGTGGTAATGTTAGGTCCTGGGCTGGGCTGGCTGATCTCAGATGTCTTTTCCAGCCTCAATAATTCTGTGATTCTGTGCTTGAAATTTGCCCATGAGTCTTCAGTGCACAAACTTTCCCAGCTTCAGTGCACGAAGAATCTGCATTGAAAATGCAACAGAATCTGTACGGCAGGATCAGAGCCTAACACAAAGTCACCACCAAAATTCCTCCCTCCCACCCCCAACTTGGAAGACAGGCTGACTGCTGACATTAATAAAATGGGTATTTAGTTCCTTTAGAGAGTCTAGCAAAAGGAAGGACCTCTGTGGTATTTATAGGAAACAAATAATGTCTTTTTAGAAAGTTGTCAACCTGAATTCTCATTTAATAGCGTAACCCCATTGAAACAGAGTAAATCGAACTGCTTGAGAGAATTTCCTTTATCCACCTCTGGCGTATTACGAAGCAATCCACAGCCTCTCTGATTCAAGGGACTGTCATTTCCACTTGTGCGCGCTGCGTCTCGCTTCCGTTCTTCCTCAATAAACAGGTTACTGTTCCCATGTGTCAAGGAAGAAGATCCTAGGGGAAGGCAAAACCAGAGATGAGTGCTGAGTTTTGTAGTAGTTGGAGACAACTTGTTAGTCAACTGTTTCATCCTCGAGTTATTGTGTGTAATACCGGCAAATAGTGGGTTTCCTTCTGAGCTTGTTTATGGGAGTTTCACTCTCTGCTTGTTTTCGAGTCCACTTTCTGCATTGTTCTTACTCGTTCCGCTCAACAGCACTTTTCAGCTCTTTGCCACCTTCCTGTACTTATCTCACTTTCCAAAGTCTCCTCCCTCTCACTGAGTCACATCTCCCAGATTCTGCCATCACCCTGCCCAGCCCTTTCCGTCTATTCTCATCTGACTTTGTCATCCTGATTGATGCTGGTTTGAGTAACCTGTGTCATACAGCAGCTCTGGGTGCTCATATGATGGGCTGTCTGGGGTACCCCAAAGGGAGTCAATGACACAGTGGCCATCTTCCAAAAATGTCCAGTATCAATTAAAGAAATTATTCTTTCTGTAAACAGCTGAAGGAAATACTGTCATTTGGAATATGCCCTGGAGACAGACTTCACTACATTATCTTGCACATAAACTGTAGAAAAACACATCTTGTTTATCCATCATGTGTGATTTTTATCGTTCTCTCAGTATCCAGGTCTCTCTTCTGGCATTACTGTTGTCCACACACAGTGCTTGGCAGTGCCCCATGTAACATCCCTGCTCCCATTCCCTCCATTCTTCTTGTTTGTAAATGTTCCCCATTGTTCCAGGGCTGTTGTGTTAGTGTCTGCCCCATTTCTCTTCTCACCCCTTGCTGTGCTGGACATTCCTTCCTGCATCACTAAGTCTGGGGACCCTCCACTACCCTGGAGTCCCCACTTTGCCTTTCCCTGTTAAGGAGAAGTAGGGACTTCATTTGTCTCTTCCAGGTTTTTAATCTGCAATAAAGTGATGCTGTTATTACCCACTGACTACTAAAACAGTGCCCAAACCCCCTGAATTCAAAGGATGCGGTATCTACAAGTTGCTCTACTTAAAAAAATCTAATTTTACCTGTGCAATCTCACCTCATTGTAGCATTTGCTGTTCTTTACCTCTAGGCTCCATGGAGGTTGCTCTGTAAATGATGCAGTTCCACGTGTTTTGCCAAAATCACGCATATGTGACCGTATTAGAAAACAGATCAGTCTGAAAAGTGGTGGGAGACCAGAGAACATTTACAGGAAGTATCTGCCTCTCCAGGCAGATTTAGGGGGATGTGCTTCTGCTGCTTGGAAAAAAAAAAAGTGGGATTAATTTTTACTGTACAAAAATAACTCCCAAGGATTGTAGATTAATATTCACAAGGAGCAGGAGCAGTGAAGTGCAGCACTGAGGTCTCTGGCAGTTCTTTGAACATTCCACAGAAAGAATCCAAAAGGAAAATGAAACCAGCTGAAACGGTGTCAATGGAATAACGCACAGAGCAGGTTAGAGAGGGCAAAGCTCAGGTACGCCCTGTCCAACCTATTTACTGGCAACCACAGTAAATCCTGCAGCCACATCGGGTGCAGTTACCATGCCAAGGTGTTCTTTTGTTGTTTTTACAGTCCTCTCCATACACTGACCGTAAACCACCGTATGTGTTTGACTGTCTCTTTAAGACTTTGGCAAGTGTTTTGGCATACTTAGGTTCTACCCTGTTCTTGTAAGTGTTGCTTATTGCTATGGCAACAGTAATCAATCATCGTGCTAAAAATAGGCCTTTCGTTTTTTCAAGAGGTTATCTGTAGTGAATTGGAAATGCAACTGTGCCCTGCGTTTCCCGTGTGCTGCTTGCCTTTCACTCCATTTTCATCTGGAAATGCCCCTGACTCGGTGTGGTAGTTGCTATTGCAGGCTCCAGGTTATTTCATTGGTTACTCTTTTGAGCCTTAAGCCTCTCCTGATTCTTCCGAAAGGAGACAGTTTAAGAAAACAAACAAACAAACCAACCTCCCAGAATATTCTCCTTGGGTTTGGGTGTTACAGGTGGACTGGATTATAACAGATTTTGGGGGCGTTTGGAATACGTCTAAAAAATCGGGAGGTGAGGGTATCAAAGTCTCCTCCTTTGAGAGCTTTATACAAAGAAACCCGATCAGGGAGGACACCAGGACTCTGAAGGTTTTGTTCTAGTGTGTAGAATTGAAGTCTAATTTCAAGATTCTATTTTCCACTATGTTTTTTTTTTCAAAGAGGAACCTTGCAAGCTGTAGAGATAGTGAAATGGAAAACTGGAAGCGGTGCCCTGTGCATTACTGCGTGTGCTCAGTGTATGGATCGGCTGCCAGGTTTGTGCTGGAAGAACACACACCCCGGGGGAGGCAGAGCAGAAAGGGAGTGGTGCTTTGCAAAGCATAAAATAGACCTGAAGGTTTATTACCTACCATTCACTCCCAAATTTGATTCTGCCTGTTGCATAACATGTTTAATCTCCAGCTAAGTAAATACACAGCCACTTAAGGAGGGGGGGGAAAAAACCCCAACAACTTTTTGTATGCTGAATAATAAAGTCTTTGAATGATGCATAAACAGTTTTCTGGTTCTGCCAGAGCCCTCTGCCAATTAGTCAGAGTGCAGCCGATGAATCATGAGACACATTCTGTGAAATGTTCAAAAAATTTGGACCCTGCTAAGTGTTCGTGAAAGCCAGTGAGACCCCCCACAGCTGCTAAAACAGTGGTTGGCAGCCAGTTCTGAGAGATATATTTGCAAGGGAGTACTTTTAGGTGAATTTTAGTTTCCTTTTGGGGTAAATTCATGTTACCATTTATAATCCCAACTGAGATCGTTCCAGACCTCACCTTTGTACTCGATACACAAGAAGGTTGACTTTTGATGGCTTTGTGCAGAAAACATCTTTCTGCTCTCTAGCAATACTCAAACACTCTGAAGATCCTTAGTCTTTCTTTAACCTTTCTTTTTTTGGAATACAAGATTAGAAGATTTCTTCTGTTTTAATTAGAGTTTAGATTCCAACCTAAATGATTCTATGATGCTGGGTCACAGGAAACAGCAATTAGGTTCAAGCAGTTGCTTGCTGGACCGCTACAGGCAGCATAATACTGCCTTAAGTTCAATATAGGAAATGGCTTCCCCCCACAAAGAATCATGATCTGACGCACTGCTGGTAAACTCTAAAGACTGACTTAACATTGTAGGTACTTTCTGATAGTAAGGTAAAAGGGAAATCTGGCATTTGGCTTTACTCAGAATTTCCTGTGCTTTGAATCAACACAGCAAGGGTTTTCATTTGTTGAGTTTTTATCCTCCATTGTGTCTGAAACTAAAAGTGACTATTGTGGTAAGGAAAAATGGGTTTGAGTATTGAACAAGGTTCTCCACCCAACAGCTCCTGAATTTCTGTAGTTAGACTGTATGTTGGCAGAGAGAGCCAACAGCATCCTGGGGTGGATCAGAAAGGGGGTGGTTAGCCAATCAAGAGAGGTTCTTCTCCCCCTCTGCTCTGCACTGGTGAGACCACATCTGGAGTATTGTGTCCGGTTCTGGGCCCCTCAGTTCAAGAGGAATGTGGAGCTGCTGGAGGGAGTCCAGTGTAGAGCAACAAGGATGATGAAAGAAGTGGAGCATTTCCCTTATGAGGAGAGGCTGAGGGAGCTGGGTCTCTTTAGCTTGGAGGAGACTGAGGGGTGACCTGATTAATGTCTATAAACATGTGAAGAGTAGGTGTCAGGAGGATGGAGCCAGGCTCTGCTCAGTGTCATCTAGTGATGGGATGAGAGGCAATGGGTGTTAGCTGGAACATAGAAGGTTCCGCATCAATATGAGAAGGAACTTCTTCCTGGTAAGGGTGACAGAGCACTCGAACGGGCTGCCCAGGGCAGTTGTTGGGTCTTCTTGGAAGACGTTTAAAACCCACCCGGATATGTTCCTGTGTGACTTGGTCTAAGTGATCCTGCTATGGCCGGGGGATTGGACTAGATGATCTTTTGAGGTCCCTTCCAGTCCCTAATGTTCTGTGATTCTACGATTCCTTCATACATTAATATGATAGCGATTTTTAAATTAATGGGGTTTTGCCCATTTACCTGCAGAACTGTGACCAGTATGTTCTGTAGCTCTGAAAGTGAGCCAATAATTCACACTTCAAAACTGCCTCCAATGAGGTTTTTGGTGATTTTTTTTTCCCCTGCTTGTTTTTGTGTTGTGGCTTGTTTTGTTTTTAACAGTAGATTAAAGGGTTATTTCTGTAGGAAAAAGACACAGCTTGGTAATATTGGAAATGAAATGTCCCAAATCAGAGCATAGGAATGTATTATTTCACGCACTAGCTGCTGAATGATGAATTAATAACAGTATCTCAAATACATCTTCCATCAATATGCTTATTCAGATTCCATCAGCATTTAATTAACATAAATTATATGACATGAGGAGGAATTCAGGCAGTCATCAAAAAACCCCACCACGCTTCTCTTGCAAGCTACTGAAACCGCAGTTTCTGCAAGGCAGCAGTTTTCTTCCTACTAGAAACTCATCAGAAATCAAATATTTTCACAGCAAGTTTAGAGTTGAGTTTTTCCCTGGTATTCCAAGGGTGGGATATTGGATCTTTGGGTTTGACTCAGTTGTTCTCCTAAGCGTTATGCCAAGCAACAGTAGTTATACGGTGAAAATAATGGCAATGTCTATCTGCAGAGGGACCTCCAGCTACAGCCCTACAGTGAGGTGAAGCATCAGTAAACCACACAAGCTACTTCTCATTTTAGCCTCTTAAATCCAAATCAAAGGGTTATGACTGTCCTAAGAAGGCTGGTTTGGGTTTTTTTAGTCTCATAACAAAACTAAAGGTCTTACCGCTCCCCCTTCACAAGGGTGCAGAGAGCAGCAGGGTGACTCCAGGACTGGGGAAGTTTAGGTATGCAGCAGAAATATCAGCCAAGCCCCCAGAATGACGAGGAGGGAAGGAACAGCTGTAGTTCTGCATCGGGCTGAATGGGATCCAAATGCTCATTTGCAGAAAGAAAGGAACCAAGTGCAAAAGGCAAGAGGGAAAGACAAGGACACGCGGGCTCCCAGCAGCAGAAACACTGGGAGATCAGTTCTGAAGCCGGAGAGGGAGATGCCTGCTTTAACCTACAACAAAGAACAAGAAGCTGGCTGCGTTAAACCACAAAAACTTCTTTGTAGGAAGCACCACGTGAACTGCATTTTTTGCTATTGTTTTTCAGCTCATGCTTTGATTGGAATGTTTTCATAGAATCATTGGGGATTGGAAGGCACCTCGAAAGATCATCTAGTCCAAACCTTTCCTACAGGTTAGGAAACAGCTGTGACGTGGGCAAGTGATCAGACATTCAGGGATTTCAAGGTTGCAAATTGCCACATGAACCTGTTTTGCGACGGCGTCACCTAATCTGGAAAGTCTCTGGTTTTTTATGTCGAGGGACATAGGTTGTTGAGCTGCTTCAAGCAGAAGCACAAGAGCGAGTCGCCAGCATGAGATCTGAACACATATCACAGAATATTAGGGCTTGGAAGGGACCTCGAAAGATCATCCAGTCCAATCCCCCTGCCACAGCAGGATCACCTAGATCAAGTCACACAGGAA
>JAOXOE010000787.1:7981800-8012098 GCA_028565055.1 Phoeniculus purpureus
AGGATCACCTAGACCAAGTCACACAGGAACACATCCAGGTGGGTCTTAAATGTCTCCAGAGAAGGAGACTCCACAACGCTCCTGGGCAGCCTGTTCCAGTGCTCTGTCACCCTCACTGTGAAGAAGTTCCTTCTCATATTTCTGATTAGGAGGTGGTTTTCAGGAGCTGACTTTGGTAACCTCTTTTTTTTCATTTGGGCAGATGTTACTATTTTTATCAATCTATTGCTCAGTCAGTATTTTAGTCGCACAAACCTAGTGTGCATTGGTCTCCAATAAGTCTGTTGCTCTCACTTTTCTCCCACCTCAGTTAGTATTTCAGTGGACACTACAGTAAAGTGTTTGGGATTTTTTATTTTAGTGGGGAATGCACCACCTTGGGCTTTCCAGATCCACCACAGGACTCCAGTAGGTCCTGTAATCTGTGCAGTGTGAGAGAGATCACACGCTGCAGCTCTTGGTCTGTTCTTGCAGGCCACAGTAGGGTCCTGGTGAACATTTCTGAAAAGCAGTCTGTAGGGCAGAGGAAAGGTAAAGTGAAAGCAGTTACGTCGTGTAAATCGTGGAATCACAGGGCCATTTCAACTTTCCTGTTTGCTGCAAAAGGATAATTATGTTTGACTGGGTTCTGTTGGTTTATTTTGGTTTGTAGTCACAGAATTAACTTCTGATGGTATTTGGGCAGTGAATTTTTGCCATCTGATGGCGTCTGGGAAGAATAAAAAAAGTACAGCTTGTAAAAATAATGCAGCAGTTGTCAGTAATGGATGTTCACTGTGTAAAACTGCCCGTGCCCTGCTCTTTGTAGCACATTTTGCTCAGCAAAACTCAGTGGCTGGATCTTGATTATTAAAAGAATAACATGCAAGATCTTAAAACAGCATAGCCTTCCTTCTTGTTAAAGGACCATAATATTTATTAGCAAAAAGAACATAACTCTGAAGTGTAATGAAGGTGCAGAGCGCAGATTTCAAGGCAGAGTTGTATTTCAAGATGACGAAGTGGCTATCACTGGGTGAGTTTCTGTAAGTGTCTCAGTAATGCTGATAAAGTCATCAGAGCTGCAGCACTGATTCTTTGTCAATCAAGAGGGAAATATTTTATCACCATGTTTCTTGCTTTTCAAAGATGATATATTGTCTCAGAGTGACCATTTGCCAGAGGAAAGCGAGAGGTAGTTCTGTATTCCATATGGCCATAAATTAACACCAGTATCATTTGACACATTAATTGCTTGAGCTGGTGAACCTCAGCCAGCTAACAGCAGATATTGTTTGATATGCAACCTACGTGTGGTGCAGTGCCATCACTTAAGGTTAGAAATCCCTTCCTTGACAGTGAGATCTAATTCTGCAGCCCCACAAGTCACTGGGTCTATGGTGCAGGATCATTCATCTCTCTTCATCCTTAGGGCGATTTTTGAAGAGTTGACTGTGAAACGTTTACCTAAAGCAAAATACATTTTAGGAATGGCCAGTGAAGAAGAAGAGCTGTTCCTAGTTTTCCTAGATTTAGGGTATGGGTTTTTTACCTCTATTTTTATCTCCTATCTTAGTAACACAGAACTAGGTTGTAACAAACTCCAATATAGCACATGTAAATTAAATGTAAATTTGCTATTTAAGGAAACGGCCATGAAACACCGATTTCAGCAGAAATAGATTCAGCTGTGCCCTGGCATAGCCTCACCGCACCACGGGGTACGAGTCTATAAATTCTCTAAAGGATTGCTGGGTATCACTGCAAAACGGGCCAAAGTCAAAGCCAAGGCACTGCCAAGGATGATTTTATTGGCACTTGGACTCTTTCTGTAGGACTATCTGTCTGTCTCCTGTGCAATTTGTAATGAAAAAGGTGGATTTTGTGACACTTTCCCCCTCTAATATGTCTCAAAAATACGGGCTATCAAGTGCAGAGGTTGGCCTAAAACCCTGTCTGTTTGGAGAGCTCTTGTTGTGTTGATGATTAACTACAAATAGTGTAGCGTACGGCTATTGCAGAAGAGAAGAGAAGGCCCATACTGACAGCGAGCGTGAGCAAGCAGTGTGGTTGTGCCTCTACTTCATAATTTTTCTAAACGAACTACTGAAGTTAATTACTCAATCCAGCTCTTGAAATAGATGTGACTTTATAAAACCTAATCCCAGTAAACATTATTGATAGTCCTGTACAGCCTTGGAAGCAGAGCTGCTTGGACAGAATTACATAAAAATCCATTTATCTGTTCAGAAAGTACAAATCTCAGTGAGGTAGTTTCTGAGAGATGGAATAATGGAGGAGTCGTGACATGGAGATAGGAAGCAGCAAGGAGCGAGGCTGCTGCTAAATATGTAACTGCCTCTTCTGCTCTGTGGCAGGCAGCGAGATTCCCATGCCATTCAGTGAGCCAAAGCTGCTGCTTTCAAGTAGAAACTCAATCTTTTTTCCTTAGAAGAATTGCTCCAATTATATGTGTTCACATAAATACTTGTAGCCAGCCAACAGGTTCAAAATTGCTCAATTCCTGTAACCTTTGCCCAGGTAAATCTCTAAAGCAAATTAACAGACTTTGGGGGCAACTGAGGTTGGAACGTGACTTACTGAGAAGTTACCCAGTGAATAAAGCCCCAAAGATCAAGTTCTGACTAGGTGTGATTTTATTTTACACCAAATTTTCCTTCAGAAAAATAAGAGGTAGAGTGGACGGATGATACAACCTGCTGAGGGATGCTGGAATAACAAACTGGAGACTAGCCAGTGGTTCTGATAACGGCAGTCTAAAAGGAAAAGGATTTCAAGATGCAGAGTAGGATTTGTGCCAGATTTTACTTTTTTTAGTAGAAAGAACAATATATTCTTTCAGCCTTTGATGCAATTATTCCTCTAACTTGCACGTCCTATAAAATCCAGATTTAAACGATCCTACAAATGATGGACACAGAATCACAGAATCAGAATCACGTACGTATTCTGCTCAGAAATAGCACGCATCGTTACACAGATTGCTCAGTACCCACAGGCTGCACAGTTAGACAGTTCAGGGATGGGAGAAAATACAGAGGAAAGCCAAAAGCTGCAGTGAAATATCAATATTTGAATTTAAAAAGAAGCATCTATGTTGCATATATGCATTTAAGCTTGGGGGCTCTGCTAGCTACATACTGTTCGTTTTCCATTTTCCATTTTCTTGCAGCTTGGTGACGAGAGCGAATGAATCAATGTAACAGTGGGACGGCAGAGATAAATATAATTTAATTTCAAATTCTAATGTTTAATGTGGTGCGACTCACGGCATAGCCTGTCTGACCCCTAAGATGTCATCTTGTGCTGTCCGGCCACTGCGAAGTCAAGCTTTCACTTTGTTGAGATGCCTACTGGCTTTGTTGGCAGGGCAAGGAAAATGCAGAGGCAGAAAGGGAAGCAGAGAGGGAAGAACGAGGCTTTCAGGCATAAACATTAACTCAGAAAAGAGGAAATTTGATTTATAGTAGAAATTCTCATCTCAATGAATGACATTAGTGTTTCATACGTTGAAAAATCTAGTCATTTGGACTTGTGTTTATAGACACAGGCTACTCAGCACGAGATAATAATCTTGTTTACTACCCTATTACCTGGCTATAATTATTTTAAGAGAGCTCTGATTTTTTGGACAAAACATATCTTTTTGTTCTTCTCTGTCTCATCTCTCTGCCTTAGCTGCCCTTCTTAGTAGCGGCCAAGTACCTGTATCTAACATGACCAGTAAGAAAAACACTGAGATCTTCTCTCACCTCAAGCCTCACAAGGGATGGGAAAGATCACTTCCAGAGAAAAAAACAGCAATTTTCAAACGTATTTGTTTTTAGTATTGGATTTTCCAAATAGGCTGCCTCATCACTTTCATCTCTCATAGCCTGTCTTTATTTCTAAGGTGACCAGTTGTTAAATGGTTTTTGCAGGAAATGCGTGTCCTGTGAGCTTGCAGCGTGTTGTTGCAATTAGTGTTTGCAATGGGAATTTGCTGCCTTATTGCAGGAGCCTGACCACAGACTCCTCGTATCTCAGCTGATAAAACAAAAACATCTTGTAGTAAAGGCAGAGATGAACAACTTTCCAGTGTGTAATCCCTTTAATATTTTCTATGCTCTTGATGATAGGAAAAAACCCATCGCAAGAGAAAATCATGTATTAGGAAACAAAGCCAAGCCAAGCAAGCACAGATTTGACCCTGGGCATCCTCAGAGTACAGATGAGTGAGGAGCTTCCAGAATGAATGTAATGAATGGATTCTGTATGGTCTGGCTTCAGACTATTTAGACCTAAACCAGGTTAGCTGTGCTGACTGGCCAGAGAAGTTAAATCTTGGGTAAGTTACATTTGAACGAGGTTGAAGCCAGAAACATTGCCTGAAGATAAAAGTAGAAGGAAAGAAATGAAATCTGTTGTTGAGTTGCCACCATAGCCTGACTTTCTGGTCTGGCTTTGGCTACAAGGAAAAGGGAAGTCACAGGAGAAGTATGTGCTAGGATGTGTCTTTACAGGTCACAAGGAAAATGCAGACGTTTAAATACAGCAGCCTGCATGTTTCTGCAGTATTCTGCATCATCTTTCTCTCCTGAGCTACTGGAATCATCTGCAAGGGTTTATTTTTGCAAATTTTCCTCTAAAAAGCCCAGTGACAATTGTAAAGATGACCCAGTTAAAAACTTTCTTCCACTTTTTGTCATTCTGTGGGTGCACCAGTCTGCATAATGATGAGTTTTCATTCCTTTGAGAAAGTGGAAGTGTATAAATGTTTGTCTGTTGTAAAAAAACTGCCACAAACCTCCCCCCACTAAAACCGCCTCTGAAAACCCACAGCAAAAAGGACACTTCAGCCTGAATGTTATTCTTTGTTTTCCATTTGATTGTGTATTTCAATCTCAATTAATTACTTGGCTTCCAAATGTAAAGCCTGTCCAGTTCCTTACAATATAATGTTTAATATTCTGCCTTTCTACATCATCTCCTTACGGATACAGATTGTTCTCACCATTCATTTTCAGCACATTTGCAAATACAGTTGCACAGATTGGGAGCCTTATGCTTCTTTCTGTGGCCTTTAATCTCTTCCTTTAAAACTTTCAAATTTCTCCAGTCTCTTTGATCACAATCACAATAAACCCATCCTCCCTGCAGGTTTAAAGACAATCCTACATTATGTGGCTAGGAGAGGCAATAAGAGAATTACAGCTACGAAAGAAATCAGTCTTGTTCTCTAATGGCTTCTTATTTTCTGCTGCTGATAGAGTGAGAAGATTAAATCTCTATCTGCAAATCTGGTGAGGACAATCTAAGGGGAGAAGCGCAAATGATTAGACAACAACTTCTGCCAGCGAGGGGAAGCGAGAATGTCATCAGCAAACTTTCGGAGTGGAGGAAATGGTCAGAGATAGCCCAAGCAGCAAAGAAAGCGTTGTTGAGGTGGCTGAAAAATTCCTCCTGCTTTTGACAGATTGGCAAAGGCATCTGTCATCTCCACTTCCATCGAAGCATTTTAAAGAGAGAAAAAGAATTTAAAATTATATTACGTAGAGGTGCAGTATGTGGATCAAGCCTGTGACAGAGCCGGGCATGTCTCTTCAGATAAGATATTGGGTAGTGGTCCCAGATTAGGTCCTTGTAAATGTGCAGAGATGTGAATGTGTTCAAATTTATTGGGCTTGTACTTCAACCACACACTGATTCAGAGCCCCAGCTGGCCATTTAGGTAATGTCCATTTAGGAGCAATCTCCGTTGTTTTACTTCAAGCTCAAAGATTGTGGAGAAATGCATCTTATTCCAGAAATAGTCCCACTGATTTCACTGAGGGATTGCTCTGTAAGTCCGAATTTGTTTAGGAAAAAAGCAAGCGAGGAAGCTTATAAAAAGCAACCTGTATTAGATAGACAAAACAAACGTTATTTTAAATATGTGCCCTGATTCTAAGAAAAGGCACTACAGGGAAGGGCCTGTCAGCTCGAATTTGTTCAAATAATCAAGATAATTTTCTGCAAAACAAGGACTGGAGAAGGGAAATAAATACACAAATAAAACCAGACTGGAGCTTCCCTTTGGTCTTCTGCCATTTCAGACAAGTTAACATTTTATATCCAGTTCAGCAAGCATTCAACGTTGCCTATTTTATTTCAAAGCTGTTAACCACCAAGACAAATTGTGGAGTCAAACTTGAGCTTTTCATTCATTTGAACTACGATTTCCTGAGCGATGTTCTCCTTACCAGCTAGTGTATTTGTTCACCCCAGCTAGTGTATTTGTTCACCACAGTCCATCGCTCACTTTAAGCAGGTGGCCACATTTCTTTCAGAAATAATGAAGTAGCGTTCTTGTTACTGAATAGTCGCCAGCATTTTGTATTTGCGACTGTTCATCTATGATGAAATTAAATTAACAGAGCATTCACTATGTTTAGTTAAACAAAAAAAGCCAAAGCAAAAATATGTCTGCTTCCTGGAAACATTAGCTATAGAACATTGTGCCCCAAAGGAAAAGCCACGTCGTTAGCTTGTTACTGATTTTGACAGAGAATGAACGACTTCCCTGAATTTTATGGCCCTAATTCATGGTAGCGTTTTAACTAGTCACTATTTCCAAGTCCCAGAGTCGTAAGTTGAAATTGATTGCAGACATAGCCTAAGTCACGTGGCTCACTGAGATGCCTAAATAATTCAGTTATGGACATGGGCACAGAAGGCTAGTGCACTGCAGATGCAAGTGGCCTGCACTTTCAATACATACCCATTGTTTGCCTCCCACAGAACAAGAACTTTGGTGCTCAGAACCGGGTTCTAAATTAAAATGTAAAGAATCTCTGCATGTGTGCTGATAGATAGTGGAAGTTTCCAGCTTCCACTGAGGGCAGTTTGACCCAAATTTTGATTCTCGGGATAACAGCAGCTTGGCCCAACTTGTTCACACAAAACACCCATATTTCATTATTGTCCCTGGAAGGAAATGAGGGATTTTACACAGTGATGGAATCTAGTTCAAAGATTAGAGAACACAATAAACCCCAAATCATCGGTATCTTACATCAGAAACTGTTCAGACAAGCAAGCCAAAAATACATTATGTGCCCAGGTCAATGAAATCACTGGTTCCCATTATTCCAGATGGATTTTGTTCCATTAGTGTTGAATTTCTTTCACTCTTGCAGATTTTTGACAAAGAAGCGAAAGATCTGGAGCGAGAAGTCTGCTTTATCGATATTGCCAGTGACGAAATTCCTGAGCGCTATTACAAAGAATCAGAGGTAAGAGAGAACTTGACTGTGAAATGGTGAAGAAGGGAATGCAAGAAGCTGCAAGAAAGCCTTGATAGGAATCAAAACCATTTTATTTTTGTATGAAATCTTGCTGGTCAGTCATATTTGAAAAGCTTTCAATTAGAGAGGAAGCAGATAGCAACCTCTCTGTTGGATTGCCTGACACTTTGGTTTGCAGTGCCTTCATACCCTTATCAGAACATATCCTGTCCCAGACCCTTGATATTCAGCTGAATTCATTCAACATAGAAAAGGACTTTTCTTTGAATCATGAAGCCCAGTGAAGTGTTTGCAGGTCTGAGCGGTTTTAAACACTACTGTTGTCTTTATTTCCTTGTCACTCCAAGAAATTAGTCATGGGAAGTGTCTAAGCCCGGGCAAAGGGTGGATACACTGCAGTGAGAATGGGGTTGATGCACAGTTGCTCAGGGGTGACCGTGACATGAGACTGAGAGGGACTGAAGCCACATCCTGCAGTAAATCTGCCAAAAAGCATCAATGGCAGCAGATTCATTCAGTCTCTTAAAACTCCCTTGAGAGTTGCTCCCATGTATATTTGATAGTGAAGAGCTTGGGTTTTTTAGGTCAATGCAATTCACTGTGTGAACTGAGCAAGTACCATGCAAATGAAGATGAGGTCTCGATGTTTTAACCTCAAACTTCAAGAAGTTCACAACCACTAGCTAGAGAGGAATGATCAGACCTATGCTCGCATTTAATTTTGGAGATATGATTTCCCTCTGGAGCCAAGTGTATATTCATAGCTGGCAGTGAGTGTGGCAGCTGCTTGACTATACAAAATGAGACTACATAATCATTTTTAGGATCAAAAATGAAGACTTGCCAGCAAATATATTTCTATACCATAGGAGACGTGATTTTCTGACTAAAAAAGTCAGGTACTTGTTATCTTCCATTTACAGATCCTACTTCAAATTTTATGTGCAGGTATAAAACAAAATTGGCTCTACAGTAGAATGAACAGTAATTTTATTAGTTCCCTTCAATAATGAAACCCATCTGTTTAGTCCCAAAAATGATGTAACACCTCATGAAACAGCTTATTGGTCCCATCATCTTATCTGAACTCCACAGTCTTCTAGTTCTATTCGGAAACAACTGCTGCAGCTAAAAGAGTCAGCATTTGGTTGTCTTCTCGAGAAATGATGTGAGATTTTTCAGAGCCCTTCAGCTTTCCGTCACATTTTTAATAGCAAATTAAGCATAACTTGCATATGATTGAATTTATGATACAGCAAACCAAGCTTATGTTAAGCAAATCTAGAGACCTGATTACAAGCAAAATGGAATTTTATATGGGTTTAAACAACAAAAATAGCCCAGCATCTGTTGTTTTTTCTGTACTGGTGGAAGATTCATGTGCTGGTTACCAGATTCTGTTACAGAATTCACACAAATTAGTAAGAACAACTTAGTATCTAACTGTGCTCATACTGACCTAAATACTGAATTAGTAATAGTTGATAATTCAGTATTTTACAAAGTTTACATTTCCAGTGAGACCTTTCACATAATTTGGGGACTGTAAAAGGATTGTGAATGTTTGTAAATGTAATTTCCATTTGTTTTCCATCAGAACAGCACAAAAAAAAACTATGTAAATGAGAAATCTGCGTTTTCCAAATGCCAGTTTCAGGAATAACTAAAACCCATTTACTCTAAGCTTTTGAAAGGTATTTTAGTTACACTAATAGCAACCATTTGGCTGATTTTAGATCGTTTAATCTGAATTTAATCTGAATTGATACAAAGTTTCAAGATTAAAAGTGAATTACAATCCTCAGGATTTAAGAGTTAGATCCCATGGGGTAAGTGTACTGACTCCAATCCAGAAGGACGAAGGATAATTATTTTAAGTGCAGGCATGTGGGTGATCTCTTCATTGTGGTGCATCTTCCACATGCTTCACATTAAGCAAGTCCTGTGCCAGGGTCAGCTTACCTAGCAGCTTCTAGAAATGAGTTTTATGTTTCTTCTGTATCCTGTTATTTCTTTTCATAACCTTTTACATCCCGCATCTGTCTTCAATTATTTATTAGACTTCATTTTTTACAGCAAATTTCATTATTTATTTGTATTAGAGAGGTAGCTTAAATAATTGAAACCTTTCACACACTACTTCAACTGCCTGCTCTTTGTTAGTGCTCATGAGCCTGCTGGTAGATGTGTGATTTTACTAATCACATAGGTGCTATTAAGTTAGTATTTGTGATTGCTGGCATTTTTAGCTTTAAAGTGCTCAGTTATACTTCATAAGGTGAATACCACACATTTCAACAAATGAAAAGCCCCTTTCTGCCCAGGGAGGTTGTAGGGTCTCCTCTGGAGACATTTAAAACCCCCCTGAACATGTTCCTGTGTGACTTGATCTTGCTCTGGCAGGGGAATTGGACTGGATAATCTTTCAAAGTCCCTTCCAGTCCCTAATGTTCTGTGATTCTGTGTGATTCTGTGATTCTATGCTTTTAATGAATGACCATCTCCAAACTTCCTTGTGAAGTATTGCCCTGAACACCTCGCCATGCAGCCACATCTTAGATAGAGCTTTATTTTTACAAGCATGGACCTGAACACCCTTAAACTTCTAAGAAGGTAAATGTGAGGTTCCAAACTGAGGGAGCCTGACTCTAACTCCAAGCCAACAGGTTTCCCTGAGTTTCTGTTTCCAAATCAGCACACAGGTATTACATCAAATACAGAACTGTCCATTTCTGTGGCAAGAACACACAAGCCTACAGGTAGGAGTAGTTGTATAGTTTGTAAAGTCATTTCCTTGTGACTTTATCATCAATGACTGTATCACCAGCCATCACACTCCCTATATAGTGGCATGTATTTATCTGAATTACAGAAGAGAATAAACCAGAGCTATGCTGAAGAGTGGGGGCCTCAAGTGAATCATTCACTGCAATGAACATTTACTGTAGATGGGAGCTACTGAGCAAAATGTTCTTTGTGAACATTCAAGTTCTCCAAATTAACAGTGTTTCATTTCCTGTTTATCACAGAGCAGTTTGAGAGCCAGACAAATGGAACAAACTTCTTCTGTTACCCCCAAACAGGACGATTTCATGCAGCTGTTGCAGTGTTCTCCTGCAATTGCTGCCTTTTTTAACCTGAACAGAGTTAAAACAGCGCACTGTCGTAGGTTCAGCTCACTACTGCCCCAGTGCTTTCAGAACAATGAGACATCTATCATGTTACTGAGCCCGAAAATTACAGCTGTTGAAATAATGCAGGGGACCATCATAGTAACAGCACGGGGAATGTGTGCAGTGTGACAGGAGTGCAGGAGGTCAGTACAGGGCACAAGACCAGATCAAAACTTCCTCTTCCTTCCTAACTTCAGCTGCAAGGCTGGCTGGCTGGATTATCATATTTTAACATTTCAGAAATGTCCCAGTATTTACAACTCTCAAGCATTTAGCTGGCTCTTCCAGAAAATACATTTTAATGGAAATTCCAAAAGAGAAAAAGAAAGTCTTTTAAAATGACTTCACATAAATGTCTACAGGAGCATCTTTCCATCAACAGCTTTTCCCAGAGCTCTACCTGTATAAGCTGAAATCCAAAACCTAGCAACCACAGCTGATGGTGAAGTGCCAGATCACATGAACTAAAACTGGGAAGGATCAGTTCTGAAATTTAGGATCAAACAAAATGGCCTTCAGCTTCAAGGGGAGAAAAACCTGACTTCAAAAGGAAAGGGATATTGAAATAGGGAAAAAAAAACCAACCCTGGATTCATGCAGTAAAAGGAAGGAAGACTCTGTTTCTGGGACATCCAAGTATCTTTCAGTGAGAGAGCAGGATGTGTGGCACAAGCACAGAAACGCTGGCAGGGTGGAATTTTTGAAACTGTGGCTTTTATTTTACATTATTGTAATTTCTTATTTTATTCTCAAATAAGCCCAGCTCGTGGGTAATGATGTTTCTGCTATGTTAGCAGAAGTGCTATTTTTAAATCACTCTGCACCTGGCAATAATGTACTGCAAATACACAGTACGTTGTGCTCCTCTGTAGCAAAAGGATTTGCCAGATGGGCTTTCCTAATAAATTGTGCCTGATAAAAGGACAAGAAGGTTATTTAAACAAAAAAGATTTTAGCTATGCCATTACATTTATAACAGATTGAGGATTTTGCCAGTAGATAAATTAAAAGGAAACAGAATAGACATAGTATTGGCTTCTCTAGAAAGGAAGGTGTGGGTGGCTAAAAGTGAAACAAAAAGGCTCAGAATTAATGATCTAAACCGTAACATAAAACAAGGTCAGAGCAAAGATCGGCTTGCCCAGGTTGTAGTCACTGACACTAGTGTTTCAATCACGTGTGTCGTGACTCCTGACTAGGGAGCAGGGGGTGTCTCTCTAGCCTGGTGTCGCTGGTGTAGGTTGTGCAAACCACTAGTTCTTTACCTTACTTGGGAAGAGTGAGGAACAGCCCTGATCCGCTACAGGCAGGTGCTCATTGCTTCCTCCTGGGACCTGGGGAGATGTGAGCATGGCACATGAGTGTAATTTGTTCTGACTAACCTAATCAGTGAGCTACAAGCATGAAAGTCAGGACACGATGCAGTGCTGTGTACTGATGTTATTTCTACTCATATTTAATAGAAAATTATCATCCCTGCTGCTGTTTGGTTGGGGTTTTTTAGAAGGACTTTAAATGCCTAATTGCAGAAACAGTTTCACGCTGTGAATCTTAATCTGGCAATTTGAAGCCATGAGTTGGGCATGTAAAATCATTCTGGGTTGTGGCTTTCAAGTCAAAGGTGTCACTGATTTCACTGGGCTTGGGATCAGACATTAGATAGCAAATGATGAGCTGTTCTGATCACACCAAAGTTCCTTCTGGTGTGTTTTGTTCCTTGTAGCCACTATGGGGGCCTAGGAAAGGTGTAAATATCTGCAAAATACAGACACAGATATAGAGATTCTTCCCCTAAACACTTCCTCGAATGAGCCATAGCACAAGCAATTGCTGAATCTGAATTTGTGTTGTTGTAAAAGGTCCAAAACCTTTTTTTGGATCCAGTTAAAAAAACCCCAGTGATGTCATTTTTACTCACTATAAGGATTTCCTTCAATAAAACACTCATGCCCTTGGAACTGATGGCCCTGAGGTTAAACACCCACGTTCACTCAGCTTAACTTTGCTGTGTATCTTATGCCTCACTGCTCAGCTCAGCCACAGTCTCTGAGTTTTAGCTCACCTGAGCAAGCCCTCAGTTAACATGTTGATCTTTCGCACAACAGCCTGGAAATCTGTCCCTGTCAGTTCTTTGGGTTTCCTGGCTTCACTTATCAGTATCTGGTTTTATAGCACCAGTAAGTTAATGTCTTCAGGAAGTCAGGAATTTCCATCTATTAAATAAGAATAGCCCATACTGCCTGTCATCACCTGGCTCTTTGCTGGAAAATCTCCAGCCGGTTTGAGAATAAATATCACATCCTTTAGGAAAAATGGACGTGATTAAAAGAAGCAAAGGTGCCATCTCTGGGCACTGTTGAGGAGATCTGCAGCTAGGAGTGATGTCACGGATGGATTGTATTGCAGTGGGTAGGGCACCAATTGAAGAACAATTTCCACTGGATAACTTCACAAACCAAAGCAAAGGAAATTGCTGCTTTCACAGCATCCAGGGTGTCCTTGCAGCTGGAAGGGGCCACCGAGCAGCCATGCAGGGTAGCTGCTTGTTATTTAATTTTTGGTTATACATTCTGAACACTTGATACCGACTCAAGTTCATTACATTAAATCCCTTTGGACTGCACTGAAGTTATTCCATTATAGATGTGGTTATTGCTGAAGGGATATGAGGGATAACACTCAGTGTTATTAAAGTGTCTCTGACACACCTAATCAAGAGAATGGCTCCAGCACAGCAGCACTGTGTCTGTGAGAAACTGCAGAACCTTCCTTATACAAGACTATTTTTCTTTGATTTTCCTTTTAAGTGATACCTATTTTACACTGGACTACTGTACAAGTATATTTGAAATCATATCTTCTGTAATTACTTCTTCATTCAAAGAACTATCTACTAGAATTTTATGTCTTTCTGGATCTGATGTCTTAGTTCTTCCCCTTCTACTTGTTAGTGTTGTCACTATGGTTATCGTATTGCTTGCTTCAGGCAGTAGTCAGTTATAAACCAGCTCTTTCAACCAGACAGCACCTAGATCAGTCTGAGGTCAGGCTTTACTGAGTGAGAAGACTGGCAGCAGCATGTAACTGAGTGGTGATATACAGCGGCATGTTGCTCTGATATATGATGATGCTGAATTGGTTTTTATGGTGATTTAACATTGAAACCTTATTATACTGCGAGCTGAAAGTTCTCTCTAGAAAAGAATATGTCAGCAATAAAAGCAATGACTTTCATGGGGAAGGAAGACTATCACCTCATTAGAGCTTTGTAAAGAAGCTTTAATGACAGAGCTTCAGTTTAAGGACAAAATCAGAAGCCAAGTCAGGAGATAACTAAACATTAGAAGAAAAGAACGCTGAATGATGTATAAGCTCACACTGAATGATGTATAAGCTCGCTCTGAATGAAAGGAAATTAAGATCAGAATGGTCTAATCAATTTTTTGTTAGTTTTTCTCCTGATTGTCTTCCACTTAGCACACAATTTAAGTGCATACTTAAATACATGTTTAACTGCTTTTATAACGAAGGATGGATTGAAAAGATCTACCCAGATCTCAGCTTTGGGGAAGGCAACACAGATGAGCACTGCTGGTTATTCTTGGAGATGAATTTAACAGCTCCACTATGAATGGACTGAAACTGTGTTATTTTCAAGTTTGGAAATCACTGCTTAACTGTAAATGATTTCTATTTACAAGATGTAATTAGCAGGATTGGACATAAAGTGAAATGGAATGATATCAGTATGGAAAATAACACTTGGATAGATAAAACTGTTTCTTGTATGAAGAAAAGTAAACTTGAGAGAACTGAAGTCCCTGCTGGGTTTTCCTATAGCAGAAGACATCCTAGACAAAGGATTGTCAAAACATCTCCAAGAGTACGCTGCTATCGATTCACCGTCTGTTGGATAAAAGGCAGGGCTGGGTTTTAGTGTACCCTAGCGCTTAGTTAAGCAGTTTTCATGTTACTTTTTCATAATGTTTATTTGCACGTGTTTATATTTTATGTCTTACCAAAACATTTGCTTCAGCAAACTGACAAACAGGACTTTCCCTCCTGCATTTCCCACGGTGTTGCCTTTGTTTTGCAGGATCCTAAATATTTCAAGTCACAGAAGACTGGGAGAGGCCAATTAAAAGAAGGCTGGAGAGAGACCCACCAGCCAATTATGTGTTCCTACAAACTTGTGACTGTGAAATTTGAAGTCTGGGGACTTCAAACCAGAGTAGAGCAATTTGTACACAAGGTCAGTGAAACAGGAGCTGTTTCTTATTCTTCATGTAAGCAGAACTTGAGAACTGCCCTGCACAGGAATGACTGTGGAGAAGCTAAGGAGCAAAGTCGAATCGGCTTTCAGGTCTCTCTTAAGTTTCAGAAGATGTGGAGCAAAGCCAAAACTGTTTGGCTCAGGACTAAGGTGTAAAAAACTATGAATTACATTTTCAGTACTGTGAAAAATGTGTGTGCTACAGTATTTATGATTATACCAGAGTGCTGTACACATAGCAATGGTGCGCAGAGTTTCTTACAAACAGGTAGTGGGAAAGTTTTCCAACCAGTCTACTAAAAGGTTAGTTAATGGATGGCACACCAGCCTAATGATGATATTTTTCACAGAATTGCCCTTCCACGTGTTTGAAAAACAAAGAACAAGAAGCATCCCATAATGTCTAATTGCCCAAAGATGGACTCTGTATGTGGCTTCTCACACCGGTATGAGCCATGCTACTGTGATCCAGCATGGGCAACAGATCCACTTCCAGTGGGAAGGTGGAGTACAAGTCCCTCAGAGCCAGTATGCCTGTCTTTCTAGGACATGTCTTGTTAGACACCAGTCTGTCAGAATATTTTTCACTTCAAGTGATGTTGAAAGACAATAGTGTTACTTTTCTAAAACATTTGTTGCTGCAGAGGTGTTGAACCTTTTCCTTGGTTTCCAGGTGGTCAGAGACATCCTGTTGATTGGTCACCGGCAGGCTTTCGCCTGGGTCGATGAGTGGTACGGTAAGTACTCTCCAAATTTAGACTGTTTAAAAGGGCTGATGCAAAGCTCATGACAATTAACAGCAGATTTCCATTTGCCTTCACGGATCATCAGTTCCCAGTATAAGTTGTTCACGAAAGAGATGGAACTATGTTCGGTTTCTCCAGAACATACGGAGCCCTTTCACAGCAGGTTCTTTGTTACACGAGCCGGCTGTATTTGGGGTAGGCAGTAGGCAGCACACAGCTACGCCTTTACATCCCAGACATCTCAGCAAATAGGCACAGACCCACCACCCTGCACTGTGGGCAGATAAAGCTGCCCCTGCCAAGAGTCATTTACACAGAGAACAACATGCAGCTTTGAATATAGTTTCTTATTAAAACTGTGCTAACATACAGTTGTTCCCACACTGCAAACTCCTAGGACCTCTGATCCAACGCAATTTCAGCTTTTCAGGAAGAGTTTTAAACTGCTAAGATGGATTGCAGTGTAGAAAAGATGGAGCCCCAAGGTCCTTTCTGAAAAATGGATATAAACATGAAGCCTGCTGGGTCTGTTTCTGCAGCAGTTGCATGTAAAACTGTTCAGAATCCATGAGCCAGCTGTAGGATTGGGCACTTCCAATGGTACAGAGTCATCTGAATATCAAACCAGCCAACTGCACTTCATAAAACAAGCTCACAGGGCTTGTGCTTTTTACAAGTGTTTTCAGTAACAGTACCCATTACCATAGACTTTCTTGGAACAGTTTCTAAGGCATGTCTGTAAAATAAAATAGGACTTGGGGAATACATTTAGGATGTTTTTTTAGACCGTTCTTAAGCTTCAGGAAGCGTCATTTTGGGCATTCTGTGGATAACAATGACACGTATCTTTCTCAGGACCATTCTGCATTGCTTAGAAACAGTCAGTTGACTGCTGAAAACATACACGACTCCAGAGACTTCATTAACTGCATAATTCTGCGTTAGAATTTAATATGCTGGTTTATCATGCTGGTTTCAGAAAAATATAGGAAAAACTGCTTTTGGAATCAAAATATTCTTACATCTATAGTACTGCCTGAATACCTTGTGCTGTAATGACTGTGAAAATGCTGAGATCTACTAAAAATGTCTTCTACTTTGGGATAGCCATAAACCAGCAAGAGAATTTTGTATCTGGTAATAATCTCTTAAGAGATTATTTTCTATTTTTTTATTTTTTTTTTAAATCATGATCCGTTATTTTACTTGTTGGAAGTCAGAGGAACTGATGACATTAAATAAAGAAGCCTGACTTCATGTAAAAATTTACCCCAAAACTTGGCCACAAATCCACCCCAAAATATCTATGAAAGTGAAACATAAAGAAATGTTACTGGGAAGCGAGGAGTCATCTCACTTTAGTAGAGCTATTGACAGTGATAATGGGTAGAGTGAGTAGTCATGGAATTGTTAGCCCAAAAATAAGGTTTTCCTATCTTAACGTTTTCCTACTTCAAAGTTTGAGAGGGCATAGAGATTACATTAATCAGCCAAGCTGAATCAAATAATCAGTGTAATAACCTCAGTTATCTAACGCTATGTTGTGTTACGGCTACGACTGACCGATTATTGGTACTGTAAGTATGAATGTGGTTTGTCATTAAATTTACTAAACTGTATTTAGCTTTCTTGTTTAGCAAATCTGTTTTCAGAGTGTTATTTAATAATAAAGGGCATGTTCTCTGCTTGGCAAAGTGCATCCTGAGCATGTTACTGACATAGCTTATGAGCTTGGTTTCCATTCCAGATTAACAATAACAGCCTAACAAGCGTATGACTTAGTGGATTCTGTCCTTCCTTGTGATCAAATTTCCTGACTGCATTTCATTTTCACTGACGAAGGAGTGCTTTGTGTTACTAATATAAAAGCTAAAGTTATGACTCGCCTTAAAAGCTGTCTCCTAAAGCGCAGCAAGAGCCTCATAGCGCATAACAAGGAGCGGTGCGATATAAACATTCGCAGTTCGGAGTAGGACATAAGTGCCTTGAGAGAAATGATAGCCTCAAGAACACAGTGTACATCACCGAAAGGGGGACACATGTGCAAGAATATTGTGCTAATAAAATGCTGTTTAAGGTTTATGATTAAGGAGTTAGTGGCTATTTTCATGAAGCTCTGAAATTATCAGACCATTATGAAGAGCGGAGCAGAATTCTGCCTGCCCTCATGTTTGCTCACACTTTACTCCCAAGCAGATTTATTGAAAGCACGGGAATTCTCAGAAGAGAAATCCAGTTAATTGGATTCTTTATGTTTTACTGGAAGTGTGGTCTATGACAAATCTTTTTAACATCTGCAGTGATTGCTGGGAGGGACGTGCAGACGCACTAGTCCGACAACACCAGGCGTGCCTGGGCAATGAGAAGCGATCCTTCCCGTAGAATCAGCCTGATTTGTAGAGAATTTCCAATTCTTATAGTTCGTTACATCGCTTGAAGCTACAAAACCGTTAACAGAGTCGCTATTAATTCACTTCCCAGTATAATAGTTAGTTTCTGGAATCTAGGCTGGTGTGTGTTCTAACAGTAAGACTGTTTGCTGGTTAGATGTACCATCCAAATATAAAATAAGATCTGTTTGAAAGTGCCTGCAAAGGTAAGTGAATATTTACAGCATTTCTGTATCTGTCCTTTATTCCAACAGATCTTCTAAAGTCTTTTTAGAAGATCTTGGCCTTTGCCAAGGCCTTGCACTTCAATACTTTTCGCCTACCTTATGTTACACAGATACTCCTAAACAATTTCCACTCCTTCCTGTTCTCTGACTTCCTTTGACTTAACCTTCACACCTTCCTTGGCTGACATAACTACCTTTATGAGGCGATTTTCATAAAGCTAGTTGCTCCATGCTTGTTTTTTTTTTTAATTTAAATCCCTTTTTGGCTTCTGCTGAAATACTACTCGTTCCTAGAGCCTTCTCTTTAAAGACAAACTGAAGTTTGCACTGAATCCATGGAAAATGCCAACAATTGTGACCTTTTTACAGATATGACTATGGATGATGTTCGAGAATACGAGAAAAATATGCATGAAAAAACCAACATTAAAGTTTGCAACCAACATTCATCTACTGTGGATGAAATAGAGAGCCATGCCAAAGCAAGAGTATGTCAATTTTTAAAATGTATTGCCCATCCTCAGCTAACACACCTGCACAGAGGAGAGAAGAGCAACCAGCTCACCTTGCCAACCAGTCAGTGGAACTGGGGGAGGTTTCGCTTCAGTACAAGAGAATCTGTCTCCATGAGGGCAACTCTGCCTTTCGTGTTGCACTGTAAACTGCCACTGATGTAAGGAAGGATGGGGTTGGCCTCACGTATAACTGCCTGTCTTCCAGGAGAACACATTTCTCAAATTTCAGTTGGATGCAGAAAGAGGAAGTTAAACAGCAGTTTTGCTTTCTTTTATTTGAATAGTTTAAAAATGCAGGAATTTGGAGTGCTTCAGTCAAAAAGCCAGGAACATGGGGAGTGGAAACTTTCTATGGAAGTGAGAAAACAATTTGTTTCACCAGAGGACAATAATATTTTTTTAAAAAGCCAATGAATTATTCACTCTTTTCAAACAAATGTTAATGTTGTCATTGATTAGCTACCAAGAAGGTGAGAAGCATTTTCAGGAGTTTGTGGAGAAGGGCAGGTTTCTGTGTAGGCTCTTTTGATTCATATTCTGGAATTTTCATAAGGTATTTAAGTTCCTAATTTGGGCACCTCAAATAGACGCCTAAACTCTCTGCAATTGGAAAACCCACGGTGGGAATTGCTGTTGAAATGTTACTATCCATTTATTTCTACTAACTGCACTGTAGAACTTGGTGATGGTTTTACACACATAGAGTGGGGGGTAAAGCCTGAAGGGCTTGCAGTCCTTCCTTTGTTCTGACTCGGATGAATTGTCACTAACTTGGGGAGGTGCCCGTCCAAGTAATAACCAGGAAGGCAGTTCTAGTGTTTGTAATGCTGCAGCTCTCTTAACATGAAGGTTCCTCCCTAGCTGAGCCGTAAATTAAGACTAGGTTCTGACTTCACCTCTACACGTGAGGATTCAGCTCTGACTGAAATCTGTTGAGAACAGAGCAGAAACTGTCATTAATGGAAAAAAAACCCAAAGAAATTCTGCACCTCCCTAGCTCAGGGTAAGGACTTGTTTTACTTGAGTCTGTATCAGAGCAGAAGGGAATTTACAGCCAAGTACAAGCTTTTTAGCAAAAGTGAACTGAAGTGACAACACCTATTTCCTGTCTGAATTTAACCCAGTTTGGAGGCTTCCACTTCTCGAGACTTCAATCAGCCCTCATTCATATGGCAGCAAACTGAGAAATCTCCTGTCCTCTTTCACCTTCCTTTATCCAAGACAGCTTTTGTTTCACCTTGGACAGGCATCCTCAGTCAAAAATAGCTGCAATGAATGCATGGGCTCCCTTTGATGTCAGGGTGCTTTGAAAGCCTTTTGAGTTCAGAAACAGTGCACACACTGTTACGGGGTGTGAAACAAAATGTAAATCAGCAAAACAGCTTCAGCTCTATCTCCAGCACAAGTAGGCACCGCTCCTCTGAGACTGTCCGTTTATTTTCCACCGCTTATCTCAGATCTGAAAACTGCTTAGTCCTTGCTCCTAACAACTGGCAGTGGAGGCTGAAAAGGTCCCTAGAATGTCGTCTGCAGGGGAGAGAGAAGGCAGCTGGCAACACGCCTGCTTTTGTTTATTTAATGTGACGCTGTAATACAACATAAAGCTGCTTCCACATCATACTTGCAGCCAAGGCTAGGGATGCATGCAGCTGGGCAGTATTGAAAAGTACCGATGTACTTAAACTACAGGACTTTGTTGAACATATGGTAACCACCACTGCCAGCCCCGTGCCTGAGACACCCAAATGTGCAAGAACTGTAACTTCGTTATATGCTGGTGGTTTTCTTTTTGGTTTGTTTGAGCTTTCAGAGCTCAAACAATATATGAAATAATTTAATGAAGTGCTTCAAATTTGTAAACTTAATGTGCTGTTCAGTGAAAACCATCACACTTATTTCAGTTAGCTCCATGGACACCTCTCAGGCAGCGCGGACACAGAGCAGCAGCTTTCAGAAGAGTCCTGCTGATTTTTTCCTCAATTTACCAGTTTGTAGCAGATGTCACTCGTTTGGGATTTTATTGAGAAAGTTTTGCAGGGCTCAGCTCCAAGCACATCCTTGCTGGGATCGCTCTGCCCTCTTGTGGGTTCCTGCAGAGCTGTGACACAATTGTCACCTGCATGAGCAGAATTTCACTGCTTCGGACCTGATTTGCCATTATAAAGTGTCTTTATCCTCTCATCTCATTTTGCCTCTGCGGTGCAGGGAATTAAGCAATGGGTTTTGGCCATAAATGTTTAAGTACAGATTCTGGATGGAAAAGTTGGAAGCATGTTGTGACTTTATCAAGAGAGAGGGAATTCTTCAGACTTCATTGATAGGAAAGCAAAAGGGCTTCAGTCATGTGTATTCAGCTGTGACTAGAAGTGAGTGAGAGCAATACAGGATGTGAGGGAGAAGTTTTTGTCCCTTGATAATTGAAGTAGACGAACAAACTGATGTCAAGGCTTTACCCGTTCGTGGTGCTCATAGTCTACATGAAAAATAAGAAAACTTCTATCAGTTTTATTTTAAGTTGCTGGCTGTGTATCAAATGTGTTTGTTAATTGCCTGTGACTTTTACAGCAATTACAGAGGTAGCAATCTTTATTCACCTCAGGCCCAGGTAGAAGAAGGACCACTAGTAAATGATGACCACACATACCTTTGTTTCCTTGATGCTGATTGCTTATTGTAGTGCAGTCAATGCTCTACAAGAGGAAGGCACTCATAGGGAATCACTTCATGATGTGCATGATAAACAGTCCTTTCCTGATTTAAGAATTTGGCTGGAAGTAGTTTAACAGAGTTAATGAACTGATCGTTTGAAACTAGTCTAATATGCTGTTGTCTTTCTTTCCTTCTTGTTGAAGACATGACAATGGATGAAGTCCGAGAGTTTGAACGAGCAACTCAGGAAGCCACCAACAAGAAGATTGGGATTTTCCCACCTGCAATATCTATCTCTAACATTTCCATGCCTTCTTCAACCCGCAGTGCACCATCTAGTGCTCCATCAACACCTCTCTCCACAGATGCTCCTGAATTCCTAACAGTTCCCAAAGACCGGCCTCGGAAAAAATCTGCTCCAGAAACTCTCACTCTTCCAGATCCAGCAAAAAAAACCTTTTAAATTAACCCAGCATGTTTCCTCCTGATAAGCCATGTCTGCCACAGCAAGAGTGACATAACTTCTACAAAGGTCATGGTGGTTTGTTAGTTGGGTTTTTTTGCTTAAAATAATCGTACTGGTGCGGAAAGATTACTCCTTTCCTCAGACTTGATCCTTAAAACCTTCAGAGACGTGCATGCAAGAGAACATAATTTATATATTCCTAAAGTAGTGTTTCAAGCCATGGGGTGCATCATACATACAGTGAAATAGTCTGAGGGGAACTCTATAAAAGAAAATCAGTCTTTCTGTAGCAGCATCCTACCTACAAATTCTCATCGAGGTCATAGCATTTACAATTAGGAGCAGAGATTTGGTAAAGCTGCCAAGGATTTCTGAGGCAAATTAGTGCCAGCTAAAATGTGGGGTTCACAGGAAAAAAACACCCCCTTTTTCTTCTTTTATAACCAACTTTAAAATCCTTCCCACTCTCAGGCTTCTCCGCCGTATTCATAAACCTTTGACCTGTAACTCGTTGTGCTTGAACACCAACAGCAGTCACTCGGATTCATGTTCCGCTTAATAAGACTCAGGATTTGGGGCCTAGCTAGCAAACACAAACCTTTTCAAACCTAAAGTATCACTGTATGGAAGCCCCAACTGTAATTAATTACACTGACTTTGAGGCCATTGAACTATTTCTACCTTGCACAGAATTTGTACAAGAAACCACCTACTTCTTGTAGATAGTGTATTTTAATAGCTCTCCCCTGTCTTTTGTGATCTCTTAAGTCCATACTGGTGTTCATCAGTGGTGTTCCTTGGGTAAGACTGAAAAAAGACAGCTAAATGGAGCCAGTTGAGAAGCAAACCCAATGAATTTTGTATTTCCTCACTGGAAGAAGAAGGGTAGTTATGCTGTAAGACCTTGAATGTAAAGGAAAGAAAATACAAGACTCCTGTTTTCTTTCCAGCCTCACATTTTTCCTAAACAGCACAATCTCTGCTAACAGAAAGCTGGGTCCAGGCTTTGCCATCATCTAGGGAAGCGGTGAACAAAGTCAGCCACTTTAAAAAGCAAATGAATTGTGGGACTGCTCTGTCCTGCGTAGGGTGACGATAAGGAAAGAGAACGGCTCTTCCTGGTCTGTGTGTGAAATCACTCTTCAATCTCAGGAATTCAAAGATGTTTCCCAGTAGGGAAGTGAGGATTGTGGAAGGAGGAGGAAAATAAATGGAAGAAGTTAACTAAGCAGATGTTAAATAAGCTGCTGTTCAGTTCTCAGAGAGTGATAGCTGTTACCTGAATCCTAAGATCAAAGTGATGATGTTTTGTGCCACCACGGTACGTGGGTTAAAGAGAGTCCTCCAGAGCTGAACTACTGCTGAATACTGAACAATCAGATCGGAGATGGCCTTGTACCTGGAGGTGCTGTCTTCTCAGCACAACGCTGTGATTTGACTGGCTTAAATGCACTGAACTTCTCAATGGCTGTACATCCAGTAGAAGTTACATTGAATGTGATGTTTATAGGGTAGTTGTAGTAGCAGGAGAAGTAATTCCACTGCCAACCTGCACTGAAAACAAGTGAATATCTGTCTGATAGTTAAAAATCCTGTAGCTAGCAAAATGCAGGAGCTCATTGTAGGTTAGCTGTGGTCTGACTTCATGCGTTCTCCCATTTACTGTCCATGTTTTGCTTTTGAAATTCCTCTCAGAGCTGGTAGTTCTGTGTGATTAGTAACCTAATGGGTGATGATTGTTTTGTTTAAGAAGAAGCTGCTGTAAAGATGCAAACAAAACTTTCCCGCGTTAGTTTCTGGTATCAGCTCTAAAATTGTGCAGATTATATAATCACAGTGATAACTGGTCTAATATTTTTGTTATTATTTATTTAGTAGCCAGATTGGAACACTGGCAGAGATGGGAAACTTCTGAAAACCCAAAACATTGTTTGGCTGGTTTTTTTGTTCCTAAATTTTCCTTGTACAGAAACAGTTTGGGTCTGCTCTACCTGAAAGCCTATTTTTCAATGAATTTTTTATTTGTCAAAGAAAACTTTGCTCAGCTCTGGTCATAATGTCCTTGCGCTTCGGTATTACTGTTCCTCTAGATGTTCTGGCCTCTGGGTTGGACACAGATGATTAGACCAAAGCAGTGGTATCTTTACTCATATTTAACTGATTGATTTCCAGTCCCATGTGGATGCACTGATGATCATGGTAAGTAGGTGTGGGAATAAGGTTTGTATGGAGTCATTAACCTGGCTGCATAGGACACATCTTAATAGCTGCATGGCAGAGGTGTAGGAGAAAGACACTGATCAAATAGTAGAAAAAATGACAGACCTCTTAATGCTCTGTCTCCACCTGCACATGCTACTGCTGTAGCCCTTCCACTAAGCAGCGCTGGTCTTGAGGAGCACTGGGTCTACTGACCAAACCACCTGAATTCACTGTTGGCCTCAACAGAAATCACGAGAAGCCGCGTTGCCTCCATGTTGCTTCCTAGTGAAGCCAGATAAAAAGATCTGTACTATTTCATTGCTTTGGATAAGAAACAGCCCGGGCTTTTCATTGCCTGTGTAAGTACCCTCCACTGTGCTCTGCTTTGCTTTCTCCAGCAGTCATTTCCATTTTGGTCAACATGATCTTTAAATATCATTTTCTCTTTGGTTGTTTTTTGTTTGTTTGATTGATTAATTTTTCACATAGGATCAATTTTTCTAGAATATTCTCAGACAAACACTCAAAAGGCACCCAAAACTAAATTAAAAGGGAAGTCTGGATATTTCAGTCTTAACATCTTGAGGCAAATGGGTTTTTTTCATTACTGATTTTTTCACTGCACTGTTTGTATTCTGTTTATTAGGAGAAAAATAGCATTTTGCAGGTGTTCATCACTTCTTCTGCAAAAACAAGTGATGCCATTATTTAGTAAGCACATCTTTAGAGTACAATGCCACATGGCACAGCTGAGCAGGCACAAGTGCCAGTGTTCCTGTTCTCTGCCACAGTGACTGAAGAATTACATGACACAGCTCTGCTAGGGCTTGGTAAGGAACTTTTCATCAAGGAGAATATGGTTCAGAGCAAATAATGTGATTAATTTGTTTGGGGTTTTGATTAAAACCACCTTCCAGCTTTGCTCATACGTTTATGTATTTCAACTAGAACAAGCATTACAAAAGAATGAGCAATTCATTGCAGTCTTTAGAAGGGAATGTCTCCTAAAAAATGAAAAAAGGAGGTGTTCATAAAGACTATGAGGAGCAGCACATTCCTGAAACACTTACTTACTTACTAGGATTTCTTATGAATGTAATGGTTTATTTTGTAAATGACTGGATAAATCCTATGGAAAGGAAATATTTGACCTTATTCTTTGGCTTTTTTTTGGTTATTCTGAAAAGGTGATTTTGTGACATCTAGTAGCCAATTTGCATTAATTGCTGCTGTAGAGATTTTGACATGGAAATATTTGTTCCTTGAATTTTAGGCTGTAACAAGGCCACTGCATTTTGTTAAAACTGCTTGGAAGCTTGATGCACTGTACGTTCAAAGAGACAGCGCGCTATCATTTGAAATAAGCCAAATGTATATGCTTTTTATGAATTAGTGAGTGCGGTCAGAGAGAATTCATGACCTCGTCAATAGGAGCTTTTCTGTTTCCATTGTTTGACTTGGGTTTCTATGTGTAAAGTTCAAATTGCTGAATAAGTCTAACAATATTTTGCTTTAAATGAACAAGCATGGTCATTGAATTGCAATCTCCTGTAGTTTTGTGGTGTCACTAAAACAGGTTTCATTGTTTTGTTTCACTTCTGTGATAATTCCACGTGACTCTGAATGTGCAGCAAGTCATTTATTTAGAGCAGTGATGGCTCCGCTAGACAACACATTGCTGCCACGAAAGAAGGACCAAGTTTTGAAATGCTCTGCATGTTAAATAATGCAAGGATCAGCAAGAGAATTGGATCATCAACTTTCTCGTCCACATCACTTAGCTTCTGATTTTTTCTGAGTTATTTATTATTTTTAATGTTGTATTTTCCTTGCATTTTGTTGTAAATAAACTACCAACAATTATTCTTTACAGTTGTGGCTATTTTATTTTACTAGGTCTCTGCCAGCTAGGAACATATTCGTTAACATTTCTACCCCCAGCTCTGCAAGTCATTTCCTCAAAATTAAATGTCAGAGAATTCGCTTTGTAAAGAAGATTTAAACCACTTACAACACCTCCCGGGTTTTGTTGTGCCTCAGGTCTTTAAAGGTTTTATCAGGGCAGGTGTCCAGTCAGCCTGCTGTCAGCCCATTTGGTTGTAAATGACCATTTGGATGACAAGGAAGTGTTTCTATAGGGAATCTTATTCTCTATGCTGGGTTTGGCAGAGCAGTGCTGCAGTAACTACCAGAAAAGAGACCACTCAAAACCTGCAAGACCTGTCCACAAGTCATTGCATTTCAGTCAACACAAATTTCAAATGTAAAATAATTGTCTAGGCTTTTAAGCAGAGGCTCACTCCATATAAACAGTTTTCCCTGTACCAGAAAGATGGTAGTTGCTCATTCAGTAAAGAAAGGCTTCACCACAGCCTAGGACAGGACACAAGGAACAAACATAGGCCTAGAAAATGTTTAAGGTAGGAAACAGCCCAGGAGAGGAACCACATAGCCCTTCGTGGCCTTGGATCTGCAGCAGTGATAGCTCAGTGATGTTACTGCATGAAGACTCTCTTGGGATAAGAGTGCTGGGGCCATGCCCAGCGTACCAGTGGTGCTCAGGACAGGTCTTGGCCACCAGACCGAGGTTGTGATTGACCTCCATAAGGTGCAATTACAGATGGAGCCTCCAGAAAGCAGACAGATCAGTGGGAAGACCTCAAAATAGCAGTGTGGCAACTGATCAACAGGTAGAATGGTAATGCAATGATTGGGCTTGACCTCTTGTTGGGTTGGTTTGACTTGATTTTTTTGCACAGTTTGGATTTGTATTGTCAGGGCTTTGTTTAAATAGGCAAACAAAAAAAATACTAGCTCATGAAAAGACATTAACAATTGGTTAAAATCCCAAACCTGTTTCTACCATTATTAAAATTGGTTGTTTGGTCCTACAGAGGGAAAAAATTCCACCTTTACTCCTTACAAAAATGAAACATGACACAAATATATTTGAATTAACCTTAAACCCAGCAATGTTTAATTGTGTGGATGCAAGCCAACAAAGCTTTTATCTGTTAACTCTGCTTGTTCACGTTGGTGACTTCTCTTTGGTAGCATGAAATTCACAGGACTGTGGGACCAACTGTGGGAACAACCATCGAAATGGCCTGGATTAATATCAGGCAGCCCCTGATGCCGACAACTGTGCACGTATTGACATGCGGAATGATGAACCCCTGCAACTCGCAGAGAGTTACGAAATCAGGTATGTTTTATTACACTGGCAGGCGAGGGGGGGACAGCTCCAAAAAGGCCCTGCACCGAACAAAAGACGGGTCGATATTTACTGCTAAAAGACATACATATTCATTACATTCCTGGAAACAGGCCTGGCAACGCTAATTAGTTCTAAGAACTCGCTAACATAGGTGTTCTCCTTCTTGCGTCTGTGCACTGTCCCCTGATGGTGGTCGTCGGGGGTCTCTGGGGAGGAAGACTAGAAGTCTTTGTCGCTCTGAACTTCTCAACTCTTCCCTTTGCGCAGACCCCTTTCAATCCGCAAGACGAGACCGGTTTTCTTGTTGCAAGCCTTAATTCTCGTCTACCAGTTCCTTCTTTTATCAATACAACCTTGACAGTCTCAAGAAACAGCTGTAAAAACTGCTTAGCCTGCAAAACCTGTTAGGTACACAGAGTCGATATCCACCTCCTCTGTGGACCCTTGCTTACAGGATGTTTAGGGCTAATTGAATATCTAAACTACAACTCACCTAAACTAAGGCTTATGTAAAATCCTATGACATTTAAAACAAGATATTATTTACAGTTCTACATCAGTGTAACCACATCTAGAAGATGGAGCGGGACTTTTTACTAGGTCATCTGCTGACAGGACAAGAGGGAATGGATTCAAGCTAAAAGAAAGGAGATTTAGAGTAGAAATTAGGAACAAATTCCTCCCTGTGAGGCTGCTGAGGCAGTGGAACAGGCTGCCCAGGGAGGTTGCGACTGCTCCATCGCTGGAAGTGTCGAAGGCCAGGCTGGATGGGGGTCTGGGCAGCCTCGCCTGGTGAGAGGTGTTGCTGTCCACGGCAGAGGGTCGGACCCAGCTCAGCCCACTACCCAGGCGACAGGCCGCGCTGCCTTTCCAGCCCTTTGCTCGCTCTGGCCGTCTCGGAAGGCGCCAGCCCGGCGCGCGCCGCCGGAAGCTCCCTCTTGACCTCGGCCGTTCGCGAGTCTCGCGAGAAGCGGCGTCTCGCGAAGATGGCGGCTCTGTGCGAGAGCTTCACGCTGTGCGGTCTCGGCCCCAGCGGCGGCGTCGGGCTCGGCGGCGGCCTCCTGGCGCTGGAGCCGGGCCCCGAGCCCGACCATGTCCTGCTCACCGACCGCAGCAGGACCGCCACGCTCTTCAAGGTAACGAGGGGCGTCGCCGCCGGGCAGCGCCGGCCTGTGCGAAGGGCCCCGGACACAGGGCCTGTACCGGAGTTCGACCGGGCCCGACCGCCTGCGGGCATCTCCTGGCTCTCCCCGTGCCCCGCAGGCCCTGTCCCTGGGCTGGAGGCCCGGCTCCGCTAACCTGCGCAATTCCCGGGGTCACTCATGCTGGTGCTCGCCTGTTGCTCTCCTATTGCTCCTCTGGCCGATTTTGTTTCTCGGCCCCAGCACACCCGGGTGTGCCGCAGCGGTAGGACTGGGAACACGGGCACGGGGTGACTCTAGTGACACGAGTTCTGCCCGGCTGTCAGTTCTGTGTCAGCTTGTGCCGTCCTGCGGGCTGCAGGATGAAAGATTTGAGTTTGCAGTACTTGACCACACCAAGAGGATAAGTAGGTTGCTAAATACATTGAGCTGTGGGCTGAGGAGAGAGGGATGAGCACCCTCAGATGTAAATCATGTAAAATGTGAGTTTAACATGCTTTGTTCTAGGTTTTAATAACTTGAAATAGAAAAAGTGTGGTTCTGTGTTACAAAGTAAACTAATTTAAACTAGTGATCATTAGTATCATCCCTTTGGAGAAGCCCTGCCTCACCCCTGTGCTTCAAGGCCTAAGCCCATCAGGCGATTACAGGTCAGAGTTATTACATATGTGAAAAGAAATAATTTCTGCTTAATGCAGGGTTCTTTCATGTTTTTCTGAAATTGTTGGTTTTGAAGTCAGAAAGGGGTGTGCACATGCAGAAGTTCTGACTGTAGGACTTTCTGTATTTCAGTGTTCTCATTCGTATCAGATGTGGCTCCCTGGCAGTTTTTTTTTCTGTCATGAGAAAAGTCCCCTAGGTGTACCATGCTGTGTTTTAATGTGATGTCTTTATTCTGATTTTCCTAGGTTTCAGATCAGAAGCCACTAGGTTGTTGGTCAGTTAAACACGGTCAAATTTTCACGTGTCCCGTCGTGTGCAACTTTGAAACCCATGAATATGTAGCTGTTCATGATGATAAGGTGAGATCCTTTGTCCTCTACTGAGTCTGCTGAGGGAATGTAGATGGGGGAGAATTCAGCAATGCCAGATCTTTAGATAAATGTAAAGTCATGGGAGTTTTGACACCATCTTGCAGTTCAGGTAATGTCTGCTCTTTGAGAGGACAGGAATGGGCAGTTCTGTGGCTGCACAATATGTTTTATGTTACTAACATGTAGACAACCTATGCTGAGCACCAGTGGCCTTTCAAAACAAGCATTCTCAGTGAAGAGTGCTTCACACATACGTTCTGTAAAGAGAATTTATTTAGAATCATAGCATCATTAGGGATTGGAAGGGACCTTGAAAGATCATCTAGTCTAATCCCCCTGCCACAGCAGGATCACCGAGACCAAGTCACACAGGAACACATCCATATTGTTTTCTAGAAGTTGTAAGCACCTACAACACAGGCTTTAAGATGAAAGTACTTTCCCCACTGTAAGTCACTATAGAATCATAGAATCAGTCAGGGCTGGAAAGGACCACAGGATCATCCAGTTCCAACCCCCTGCCATGCGCAGGGACATCCCACCCTAGATCAGGCTGGCCAGAGCCTCATCCAGCCCTCCAGGGATGGAGCCTCAACCACCACCCTGGGCAACCCGTTCCAGGCTCTCACGCTGAAGAACTTCCTCCTCATATCCAGTCTAAATCTACCCAGCTCCAGCTTTGCTGCATTACCCCTAGTCCTGTCGCTACCTGATATCCTAAAAAGTCCCTCCCCAGCTGTTTTCTAGGCCCCCTTCAGATACTGGAACGCCACAATAAGGTCACCTCAGAGCCTCCTCTTCTCCAGACTGAACAGCCCCAACTCTCTCAAGTCTGTCCTCATAGGAGAGGTGCTCCAGCTCACTGATCATCCTTGTGGCCCTCCTCTGCACAAGCTCCAGCATGTCCACATCCTTGTAATATGGGCTCCAGAACTGGATGCAGTACTCCAGGTGGGGTCTCACCAGAGCCGAGTAGAGGGGGAGAATCACCTCCCTCGA
>JAOXOE010000787.1:8012198-8086288 GCA_028565055.1 Phoeniculus purpureus
TAGGGATTGGAAGGGACCTTGAAAGATCATCCAGTCCAATCCCCCTGCCAGAGCAGGACCACCTAGACCAAGTCGCACAGGAACATATCTAGGCAGGTTTGAACATCTCCAGAGAAGGAGACTCCACAACCCCCCTGGGCAACATGTTCCCGTGCTCTGTCACCCTCACTGTGAAAGTGACTTCTCATAATGATGTGGAACCTCCTCTGTTCCAGCTTACACCCATTGCCCTTTGTCCTATCATTGGATGACAGTGAGCAGAGCCTGGCACCATCCTCCTGATGCCTACCCGTTATGTATTTATAAATATTAATGGAATCACCCCTCAGTCTCCTTTTCTCCCTCAACCTCTAAGCTTGTAAGAATTATGATCAGTCAGTATTCAGAACTTAGTGTTTTTTCTCAATCAGAAATATTGAAAATACTCAACTAGATTTTTATAGTGTCCTTGCTCTTGCAAAGCAAGTTTGTTTTCTTTATCTGATCTGCAGTCCCCAAATGATAAAACTTTGGGAGACTAGAAAAGCAAATGTCAAGCGACTCAGTTCAGTGGAGTCTGCAGAAAACGGATGTGTCTGATGTTAGATGCAGTTGTGTTTGCCTTCCTGGAATAGCCAAAAAAATAAATCACTGCTCCTGTTGCAAGTAACATGCATAACCTGGTGGTGGGCACTCCTCTGAACCACAGATATTTAAAATTATTCAGAGAAGCAGTATATGCTGCTGTTTGACTTCTTAAATTTTAAGTACAAGAGCCTGTACTTAAACATACTTATATATATCTATATATTAGATTACGCAGAATGACAGCATTAGAAAGAGAAGAAAAGGAAAAAGTGAAAAAAAGAGAGAGGAAACAAGAAGAAGAGGAAACAATGCAACAAGCGACATGGGTGAAATACACATTTCCTGTTAAACATCAGGTACGATTTTCTGTTGAACAAAGAACAGATAAAATGGAGAAGTTGCTGAGGTTTAGTATTTTTTTTTTTTATTTTAAACTTCAAATTTTAATGTCATTGCATTAATCCCTGCCATTGGAGCAGGAATCATTCCCATGTATTCAAGCACATAATCTTGATCTGAACTAAATTTGACATGTATTATGCTCTTAGTGACCCTGCCTAAGTTGACAGATGTTCATCTGCAAAATGCAGCCTCTCCTAATAAAGGGTTTCTGAGCTGGTTATTGGAATCTTGTCTGTTAGTCCGTGTCTGTCCAGTGCTTCCCTCTCATCACACCCCATTCCCTGTATCTAGCCTAGCTTCCTTTACTTTGGAAGGTTGTATAGTTTCATGGGAATAATTGTAGAAACTGCTTTATAGTGTCCTATGGTATATATGAAATACTCTTGTTGGGGTGGTTCTTTGCTCTAATTCATATATTTTAACAAACATAAAGGTTGATTCACAAATTTCTATAATCTTGCAGCTTTTAGCTCAATAGTTTCTCACTGATATATGAAATATGTTTTTAGGTATTAGTGTGATAGAAACGATTTAATTGTCAGGAGGTAGCTCTTCAGTTTTAGATCCTATGTTGTTTTACAAATATGCTTCAACTTGCCTGAAAAAGTCTGGAAGTGAAAGATTTTTATTTTCTAAATATCATCTTAAGTTTTTAAATGAATGTATGGCTTAATAATGCAGCAAGTAGTACCATTAAAGCTGCTATGTTATAAATATTTAACAGGTTTGGAAGCAAAAAGGAGAGGAATATAGAGTAACAGGATATGGTGGCTGGAGCTGGATTAGTAAAACACATGTCCACAGGTTTATGCCCAAACTACCAGGCAATACTAACGCGAATTACAGAAAGCTGCTACCAAGTAAGTGTCTGCATTGGTTCAATTTTGTTTTAATAGTAGAATATTGCTTCTTATTGCTTATGCAGTTATTAATTTACTTGATCATGTGATATTTTTATGTACCCTTTGTTATAAATAGAGTTCCAGGGAAAGGTAGAAGGTGGTGGCCTACTCTGTATTGCATATCAGTATTGCTTCTTTCATCGCATATTGATGTAATACTTGCCCTGACGCTTTTAACTGCATCAGACACAAAAAAATGGCTGCTACTGCTTTTAGTGTTGTCTATGATTATTGAATTTATTTTGCTTTGTGTGTTGCGGTGAATAATCACTACAGTGTTAAACACAAAGTATTTGAATACTAATGTCAGTTCTTGGCTTAGTTGTAGAAATAAAAATTAGTAATAATTATTGGTGAGTTTTCAAAGACTGAATTAATATGCTCTTAGTAGTCTGGTTTTTCAAAAATCACTTATTCTCCTGAAAATTTGGGGGGTATTTTTCTTTAGAAATAATGAACTTGGAGTCCTAAAATTATAATGTAAATGAAAGTATTTTATCTCTGGTTTTTTATTCAATATTGCACTAAGCTATGATAATACCATTGTATACTAAATTCTGTTTCTGAATTTCAGTAGTGAAGTGTGAATGATTTGACAGGTAAACTAGCATACATTAAAATGCAGCAGAGTATAAAAATATTCTGAATAATTGAAACCATTTAATTAATTTGTTAATAGCAAACAGCGAAGATGAAAAATGCAACTTGGATAAGCGAAAAGATCCAAGTAAGGTAAAAGTAGAGAAAGATAGAACAAAGGATTCTCTTGATCTGCAAGCAAAAGACAAAGCAGATGTTTCAGAAACGTTGGAGAATGTACAAGTGAAAGAAGAAAAGTCGCATGAAGAAAAAGTGGAAGTTGATACAATTTCTGAAAACTTAGATCGTGCAAAAGGCAAAGGTGATATACTTAAGTTATTGTAAACCCAGCTGTTCGTTACAGCACAGCATGTGTGAAAGCCCAGCACCTTAGAAATAGCTGTTGAAAAGCTGTGTAACAGACTTTGTCAAGACATTTAAAATGTATCAGTTGAGTGATTGCTTATTATCCCTTGTGGTAGTGGGTGAAGTTTGTTACCTTTTTCTTGAAAGTATTAATGTTCTGAAAGGTCTGTGTATTTCTTGGTACTTAAAGTAAAAGTATGGTTTAGTGTTCGTTGTTAAGGGGAGCATACTGATTCAGAGTTATTTCTTCTTCACAGTGGAAAAAGAAATCTGTGGTGAAAATGATAAAGTCATCAAGGAAGAACCTATGGAGGTAGATGATGTGAAAATTGAATCTTCCATGAAAGATGAGGATAGCCATTGTAAGCTGGATATAATCAATGTCAGTGAAGGATTTCATTTAAGGACTTGCTACAAAAGGAAAGTAAAATCATCAAAATTAGATGGACTCCTTGAGAGACGAATAAAACAGTTTACACTGGAAGAAAAACAGCGTCTGGAAAGGATAAAACTGGAGGCTAGTGCTAAAACTGGGGGCATTAGATCTATAAGCCCCCAGAAAAACTTAGATGAGCTACAAAGGAGCAAAGTAAAAGAAGGAAGTGAGTCTTCCCAGGATCAAACTTGTATTTCAGGAAAAATCCAAACTGAAGTTGCAGAACAGGACTGTCTGCCAGTGAGCAGCATCTCTTGTACCAAATCTGGTGAGCTAGCTGAACCCTCTTTGACTTTGACAAGCAGGCTGTCAAACCCAGAAGGCCAGATACTGAATGAAGATTCGCCTCGATCCTCTGAAGGCGAAAGCTCTGTTCAGAACGATGGCAAAGAAAACAACCCTGAACCTATGATTACTGATAAGTGTCAAGGACAGGAGGCTCTTGGAGAGTCTGAGAGTTCCATGGATGGCTCAAAACAAACACACACAGATGGCAGAACCAAGTGGGATGTTTCAGACACAAGTGAGAAATCTTTGAAACAAAAACTAGCTATTACTAGAGTATCACAGCACGAACATGAAAACTTTGAGCCAGTGATAGCCAAAGGCAGTTGCAGAAAAGATAGTCTGGCTACTCCTGAAAAAGCAGATTCAGAAGGAAATTATGAACCGCAGAGCAAAGACCCAAAAAGCAACTGTATGATGAAAAGCCATATCGAACCAACAGCCTCTCAAGAAAGTGAAATGGAAGAAGAAATCGCTCCAGAAAAGATTGAAAGTAAATCTGAAAACAAAACTGTATTTCACCAGAAATCCGTTCGTGAAGATCCAGAATCATTTAGAACAGAGCTTATTTCTGAAAGAAACCTTGAAAGTCAAACTCCGGAACACATGGATGGGGCAGAAGTTGATGAGGATGTACTGAGCTCTAAACTAACTGAGGCTAATGGTCAAAAGAAAGGTCAGGAACTGAAAGTGGAGACAAGCACCATAACCAAGTATCTTGATCAGACAAATCAAAATAGTCTTAGTGACATAAAGAGTAATAAAGATGAAGAAACTGAGACAGAAAAAGAAAAATCAGCATTCCAGATAAATGGAAAAGACTGCTTAGTTAAAGATACCTGTGAAACTAAGGCAGGGGGTGATAATGAGCAAAAAGTTAATAATATTAATAAGTCTGTTCCAGAACATGAAATAAAACCATTGAGTTTTAAGGAATCTTCAGTAAAACCATTCATGAATGGGGACATCATGGTAAAGAACACAACAGGAAACGATAATGTGGACCCTGAGTCATGTCTGCAGAGTTCACCTCAGACTGAATCTGGAGAGTGTCTTCAGGCACCAGATGAAGCTTGCAAGTATGTGCAAAAAACTGACGAACAGCTTTACCCCAAGAGTTCTGTCCTTGTTGGCTCCACTTCGATGCCAGCGCATACTGCTTGTAAAGAAAATAACCTAAATAGTGAGACAGAATCTATGGAAACTGAAGCAACTGAGGAGAAGAAAGGCGCTCCATCGCCTGTAACCTCATGTGAGGAGTCTAGCTTGAGTAGTGACTTTGCTGATCAGAATGGTGTACCGACATATAAAATGGAAAATATGAATGGAGAAAGTAAAATAAAAACAGTAATAACTGAAGTGACGACCACAAAGTCAACTGTGTCTACTGAGTCCAAAACTGTGTTTAAAGTTGCAGAGAGTGTCGCTTCTAACGATGAGAAAACAACAGTAGTATCGTCTACCGAAAATTGTGCAATATCCACCGTAACTACCACCACTACTGTAACTAAGCTGACCACACCAGCTACTGATAGTAATGCTGATGTCATTTCTGTACGAGAGCATCGCAAAACTGTGGTTACAACAACAGTAACCGATTCACTGACCACTCCAGAAGGCACATTGGTGACTTCCATGACTGTCAGCAAAGAATATTCTACTAAAGACAAAGTGAAGTTAATGAAATTTACAAGACCCAAAAAAACTCGTTCTGGAACTGCCTTACCATCCTACAGAAAATTTGTTACCAAAAGCAGTAAAAAAAGCATCTTTGTTTTACCCAACGATGACCTGAAAAAGCTGGCCAGAAAAGGAGGGATCAGAGAAGTGCCCTATTTCAATTACAATGCAAAACCTGCCTTGGATATCTGGCCATATCCTTCCCCAAGGCCAACTTTTGGAATCACCTGGAGGTACATACTTTACATTTTTGAGGAAAAGTTAAAGATACGGTGACGCTTAATTGAATTTTACAATACAAGAGATGCACGTTTGTGCCCAAACACACACATTTTGCTATTTAGTAAGTTTCTATGTTATTTAGTAAAGGTAGAATGGAAAAATCTTTGGTCCCATTGGGTCAGTTAAATATTTTAAGTACATTCTGATTTCAAAATATAATTAATACTTTATTGTTAGGTACCGCCTTCAAACAGTAAAATCGTTGGCTGGAGTGAGTCTTATGCTGCGGTTATTGTGGGCATGTCTCAAATGGGACGATATGGCAGCAAAAGCTCCACCTGGGGGAGGAACTACACGTACAGGTATTACTTCTTTACATTTCTGGGTTGCTTAATGCAAAGGCTCTTGCTGTTAGCTTTTAGCGTTATGCTCATTCCAAGCATTTCTGTAAAGGCTTCGTGCTAGCAATACCTCTAGAAACTTTTAGTGAACAGTTTGTACTGGTCGCTGTTCCTTTGCCTTTGAGTATTTTGGGTTGCTTGGACATTTAGCTTTTATTTGCTATCTGTTATTAATGTGTTGGGATACATTTGTTATAGAAACAACTGAAACTGAAATTACAACAACAGAAATAATCAAGCGAAGAGATGTAGGTCCATATGGAATCCGCTCAGAGTACTGTATAAGAAAAATTATTTGTCCCATTGGAGTACCAGAGGCTCCAAAAGGTATGTTTGTTTAAACATATTTTCCCCTTCCCATAAGCTTCTACAGAAATTAAGGTAACTGGATCTTTGTTAATTCAGACCATCAAGGGAGCAAATGTAGCTTGACGTGAACAGTTCGGTTGCTGATCTGAAACAAACGATGCATTTAACAAAGTGACGTGATTTATCTGAAGCTGAAAGGCTGTCCTGTTTATAAAATGAGACTGAGACACTAAACCTTGCGTTACACTTCAATTTTGTTGTATGGTTTTGCTTAATATGTGTGTTTTGACTGTTCTCTAAAGAAACACCAACACCCCAGAGGAAGGGACTGCGATCAAGTGCACTAAGGCCTAAAAGGCCAGAAACACCCAAGCAAACGGGCCCTGTTGTAATTGAAAGTTGGGTAGCAGAGGAGGAATTGGAACTGTGGGAGATCAGGGCATTTGCTGAAAGGTAAATGAACTCAAGTGAGCTTTTATAGAAAGCAGTTTTTATTTGTGTGTTTGTGTCTATGCTAAATAAAAGCTATGGCTGGAGAACACAAACGTGGTAGGTACAATCAATAAAAACTGAGCTGTGCTGCATTTTTACTGTGTCTTTTGATGATGATAGTCAGCCTTAAAGTTGCAAAGCTAAGCTGAAAACTAATTTATGCAGATATTAGAGATTTGTTAGACCTAATACACATTAATTTTTCCATGCTTATGAACTAATTGTTGTGTGCTAAGAGGCTATTGCTGTCATGCACGGAAAGGCTTTAGGCTACTTTTATCATGGCTTGAAACAAGATGTATTTAAATACTTTCATAATACAAAGAAAATTAATGTATACAAGTAAAGGTGAATTCAGACTGAGAATATTCAAGTGATTAATATTTTCACTGTTGCATGCTTGGAGCCAGAACAACATTTTTGAGCCTCTTGGAAAGAATTGTTTTAAATTAATAATGTTACAAAGATTGTTTGCAAACTCAGATGTAATTGTAAGTTCCAGTCTGAATTACTCGTTTCCTGTAAGGTGTTGCAGTAGATTAACACCAGAGTATTTCAGGGAAGTTGCATGCAACTTCAGTGGTGTCTTTCAAAATATTTTTCAAGCCATGACCAATCTCTTGGTGATCCTCAGTTTTGTTCCTGTAAAGCAATTAACCCTGGATAAAATTAAATGCAGTTGGATGGTTGGATTTGACATGGTGGTATAACTTACTTTTGGTTGTGTCTTTGGCAGGGTGGAGAAGGAAAAGGCACAGGCAGTTGAACAACAGGCTAAGGTTAGTGAACAGAAGAAGGCAGAGGAATTCAAGGCCCAATTGGAGGCTCAACTAAAACACCAACGATTGGCTGCCCAGCAGGTGGGGGAGCTCTTGGTGGTCCCGCCTGTCAGCAACAGTGCACTGGCACTCCATATGCATTAGAATATGAGAAGCAAAATGTATCCCTGTCTTGCACCATTTTTCAAATAATTTCCACTTCCTGTGCAAACTAAACCATCAAACAATACTGCTCCCATTGTGTACATTCATTATTTTGAGACAAGGTTACAGCAGAGACTTGGTTTTCATTGCCTGGTTTTGGGGGGATTCATAATTTATAATAGTTTAAAAGGATCTTGTTTGCTTTCATTTTAATAGAAGGTTAAGAAGCACCAACCTTCAGGTAAGGTGGACAGTTGTCATGTAATGAAAGTTGCATTTGCACATAGCTGACTTGGGGATACAACTGCATTTATCTTCATGCTTCAATCAAATTGAATATTTTGATTTTATTCTGCTTTAAGTTGGATGAATGAAAACCTTTGTTGATTGTATATGTAGATTATATAAATAGATACATCTGTACATACATAAATTCATGCAATTCGAATTAGGAAACCCAATGTCATGTTAGTATTTCACATGCATTAGTAAAAATTGTGCTTCTTTTCCTACTTAGTCATTTTTCATCTTTTCTGAAGAAAATACATGAATAGTGAACAATTGGTTCTGATTCATGGGTATTCACACAGTGTAATGCTACACAAATTCTGTAATTTAAATTAGTAAATACACAGATAGTTCCAGTAACATTGACAAGAATATTACCTGAGATTCTGACAGAGCTCCCTTCATAAAGTGGCTGTATAAATTAAATGTACCTTCTTGACAGTTACAGCACAAGAAGGTTGCTGAGTAAAGTTCAGGTTTCTGGACCTAATTTTTGTAAGCAGACTGCAAGCTGGATTTACTGTAAGAATAATTTACATTCTTAGTGGTGAAGTACAATGATACAGTTTCTTTAATTTTGTTTTCTGTAACTGGCAGGATCTCAGTGCAGGCAGCTTTAAACTTAGGAGTGCTTATAATAAACTCTGTGTTAATGATGATGCAGGCTGTATGCACATGGCTAAGCCCAAATACAGATGGATATTTCTAAAAGTTTTTTATCCTTTCAGATTAATCTGAGATTTACAAGTTGTCTTGAAAGTAAAATGTACAGTGAAATGAACATATGAAAAGGATTTTAATGACTCTGTAAAGGAAAATTTCTGGCTGTGCACAATAAACAGTGTTGTAGTCCTTCAGGTCAAGGAGTCTCATGCTACACAGTGCACAAGCAGCTTATTTGACAGTCCTTTACAACTTGAACTAAATCCTCCAAAGTCCTGTATTTTTCAATACTGCGAAGAGGCAGCATTTATTTTACAAAATCTGAAAATGCTAATTATCCCTTTTATTCCATTTTTTTCTAAATTCTGTAGAAACGTTTGGAACAGCAGAAGCAGATCCCTGCAACAGGGGTGGTCCCTGCAGCCACTACCACCAGCACCACTGCAACTACTGTCTCAACGCCCCAGAAAGTTGTGGTAGGCCCTTTAACGGGCCCAGTCCCTACTGGAGCCAAAGTAGTACTTGCTACAAAAGTGGGCTCTCCAGCTACAGTAACATTCCAACAGAACAAGAATTTCCATCAGACTTTTGCTACTTGGGTTAAACAAGGACAGTCTTCATCAGGTGAGTAGCTATTTGTCGTGGAAAGAGCACGTGTGTGCTGGAGCTCATCCTACTTATGGCACCTCCATCATCTCCAGAATTTACAGCAGTAGTGCATTTCATATTATCTTTGCTCTTAACTCTCTTGCTAAGTCAGCAGAATGTCTCTGAGATAGTATCTGTCTAATGTTTCTTTGTTCAGTCTTGCTAGATAGTCTTATTTCTACCTGTCTCTTTTGTTGCTGACAGTTGACCTAGTAATCATTGGTAATTAAACCACCTGATGCTGTAACATAGTTTCCAAAAAAAGTGGCTTTACCAAAGAGAGTGCGATGTATTCAGAAATTATTGTGAAAGTAGTCCTGTAGTTTGCTGTTTCATACTTGAAAATAGTCATTTCATCGACTCATTATTTTGCTCTAAACCTGACTGTTCTGTGTACCTCAATAGCCACTAGCACAGCTGCCACCTCAGCCACAACCATTGCCAGCACAGGGCAGACCTTCCAGATCTCAGGCAGTCCAGTAACGATGGCAGGGAAAGTGATAACTAAGCTGCCAATCCCTGCAAACAGCAAGATTGTTGCCGTCAATGTGCCATCAACTCAAGGAGGTAGGGGAAAGGGAACTCGACTGAAAATGTCTTCCAGCTTGCTGATTCATTCTCCATTGACACTATTTGCCCAGTGAACTTAACTGTGACTTGAGGGGGAACAATCTGTTTATTTATTTATTTAAAGGCTTGTTCCCCTGTATTGCATATTTGTGTCTGGTGGGGAAAATGCAAGTTTTTTTCCTCTAAAGTATTCTTCATTTCATAGTGCAAAATTAGAAGGTTTATTTTTATCTATGTGGAATGAAGCATGCTTTTAGCTTTTCGTTGTCTAAATTATACATCAACAAAACAACCTGCTTCATCAGAAAAAGCTGCTGCTCGTAGTTATTCATGTCTACATCTGCTCTTCACTGATGAGCAAGAGTTTGGCTCCAAACTAAGATTAGTGTTCTTCCTTCTTGCCTCAAGAAGAGGACTTAGTATTTGAAGGTGTTTGAATGTATATTGAACAGAAAAGCTCAGTTATGTCTCCATTATACTTAGGATCTGAAGAAATCATGAAGGCTCCTAGTTTTGTATTGAAATTTCTTAGGTGACAGGAAAAGCATTACCTAATTTCTTTATTACCGCAAGCATGTAGGTGAAAGGTGTTTAAACCAGTCTCCTACATTTTAAATTAAGCAGATGACAGCTTTTAATGGTTGTATGATACTAATTTGTGGCACCATGTCAATGCAAGGACTTACTTGCAGTTACTATTAAACTGGTCTTTATGATGAGTCACTTTTTTCTTAATCTATCCTAAAATAGCTATATCTTAACTTAAAATATAGTTGGACTATCGACAAACTATAGTGCTGTTTCCATTTGCGACATAAGGGCATTCCCAAGGTGTTCTAGAAACCTGGAAACTGATTTTCCTGGAGTTGCAATTACTTCTTTTGCTGGCAATTATGTCATTAATGAATTCCCAAATTTTTTTTAATTAGGTGTTGTTCAAGTTCAGCAAAAGGTACTGGGTATCATTCCATCGACTACAGGTGCAAGTCAGACGTTTACTTCCTTCCAGCCAAGGACAGCAGCTGTAACCATTAGGCCAAATACCACAGGGACTTTAGGAACAACAACCACTTCACAAGTAAGATGGTTTTCTGATATATTAAAGCCAAATAAAAGTGGGTTCGTATATTTTAACATATCTATTGGCATATCTATTGGCAGATGCTAGAAGTACTGTCTAGTCTGTTTTCAATGTTCTTGGCTCATCTTGGCAATAGCCTTTGTGGATCCTTTATTCCAAGGAGATACATTTCTCTCCAGTTGGAAAAACCAGTAGTTTAGAGCTTGGTGAGCCTGAGTGTGGGCATATATGAAAAATACTTGATCTGCTTGCACCTTGTCATTTATTTTACTATAATAAAAATAAAGCTAATAACTTCAGGACATATCCCAGCAGCTTTTTCCACAAGTTGATGTGTGCACTCCGTTTTCACCTATGTAGGTTGTGCAAGGGACACCACTGCGCCCTGGTATGGCAGTAATACGGACACCACTTCAGCAGTCAACGCTTGGAAAGACCATCATTCGAACACCCGTGGTGGTGCAACAAGGTATTCTTCCAGCCAGTAGGTTCACTTTACTATTTAAATTTCCACTGTGAAATCCATGGTTCGTTTCTTCATAGAAACTGTCTATATCATGTGTTCCAATGCAAAAATAGCTCATTTTCATATAACTGTATAATCATTTAGATTGGAAATTACTTTCAAGATAGAGTCCAACCATTAACCTAACTCTGCCAAGCCCATCACTAAACCATGTCCCTAAGCTTCATGTGTGCACAACATGTCTGTTGCAGGCTATGTCAGTGCTGTGCATTTTTGACACTTGGAAAGCTAGTACTTTCAAAGTCCATTTATTTGAATGCAAACTAAAGTTTAGAATAATTGTGCCTTGAGGAAGCCTTCCTATTTTTTGAAGGCAAGCTAAATGTTTGAAGTACTCCATAATACGTGAGTTGAATTAAAATAGAAGACATTTTGCAGACATTTTTAGTCCATTGCAGAGACAAATGTCTTGTAAAGAAAACGTGTGTGCAAGCTGCAGTGTTGGCCTCCCTTGTCCGATTCTATAGTATTGCAAGTTGTTGTGACTTGGAGGTTTGCTGTGCTGGTAATGTGTTTATTATCACAAATTACTCTCTTACAGGTCAGACGCAGCAAGTGGTGACTCAAATAATCAGGGGTCAGCCTGTCTCAACAGCTGTTTCTAGTACCAGCACGGCTTCTACCAGTGCTGGACAGAAGACTGTCACAAGTCCTGGAACACCGCCTCAGCAAATACAGCCACAAACCCCATCGCAGCCCACTCGCCCTCAGCAGGGACAGGTCAAACTCACTATGGCCCAACTCACCCAGCTGACACAAGGACAGGTAAAACATTTTACAGTCTCTGCACTTGGAAATGTGCTAGTAGTTGGGGTACATCTTACTAAGCCTTTGGATTTCACCAGTGTAGTGTGCTCATCAGTTTCTGTTTCAGCCTTCATTTAGGATGAGCAGTAGCATAATTACAGACTGAAGAAGCTAAATATTTATATATAATCTTTACACTAAAGTTCTAAGTATTGCTTCCAATTATATTCCTGGTAATGTAAGGGAAATCAGGGAACCTTAGCAATATGGAAAAAAGCCTTTGCATTGATAGAAGTAAGAGAGAGAATTATTCTGTATGCCCTATGTTTGTTCCTTGTCCTTTCATTTTGTGTGAGGATTTTTGTTTTCATTCATGTTATCCAGAGTGTCAGAGGAAAAATTACAAGATCTGGAAAACGAAAAAGTTCTTACAGATTCTGCTCAGATCCTAAAGATCTGTTGCCAAAAAAAACTTTGGATCAAGCATAGGGTAAAAATCTACTTCAGTGAGTTACCACATTACCTGTCCTTCAAATAAAGAGTAATATATAAAAATGAATGTAATATACTTAATGTATGAGACTTAAAGTTCATTTCTGAACCAAAAGAATTCTACAAGTTCACAAATTGTAAAGTTACACATGTGTGTGCTGGGACAATACCCTTCTCCGTCACTGAGCCAAGAGTGATGGCATAAGCTGCCTGAGCTTCTACAGTACACTACAGGTCATGAAGCCTCACTGTGAGGTAGGACCTGGTAAGAGTATTGAACTATGAAATCCAAAACTGTCATTCTTCTGATTTTTCAGCAAAGTCTGCCCAAGAATTATGTCACTAATGCTTGACATGTTTTTTTGTTCTTTTTTCTTTAGGGTGGCAGTCAAGGATTGACTGTGGTAATTCAGGGACAAGGTCAAACTACTGGTCAACTGCAATTAATCCCTCAGGGTGTGACTGTAATACCTGGTCCAGGACAACAGCTTATGCAGGCAGCTATGCCAAATGGTACAATTCAGAGATTTCTTTTCACCCCGCTACCAGCTGCTACTACATCCAGCACAACTACAACGACAGTTTCTACTTCAGCATCGGGTGAGCATTGTTCTATTTAGCAGAAAGCTAGCTTCCATTTCACTTGGAGTTGCTATGCAGTTGGAGATGGTCTACTTCTAGAGTAAACTTGTTGAAAGTGTCTTAGAAATCTTTTGAGTTTCTATATAGAACTTCACAGTGGTTGCAGAAGGGTTCAATTAGTAAGGCTCATGTGTCATTCAAAATTAAGGCAATACTTGTTTTTGTCCTTCACAGCTGCAGGGGAACAGAAGCAAGCTCTGCAGGCACAGCCAACATCAGCACTGCCACCAGTCCAGCAACAGAGTCAGCAGCAAGCCCAGCCCCAAGCACAGAACCAGAGTACTCAGCCTGTGCCACCAGCCCAGCCACAAGCACCTCAGCCAGCGCTGCAGCCTGATGCTCAGATCCAGCCTGAATCTCAGACTCCAGCATCTGTTGACTCTCCAGTCACGCCTGAAGCACAATCATCTAAATCTCCAGTTCAGTCTCCAGCACAGACCCAGGTTCAAGGGCCATCTCCAGTGCAAGTCCAGAGTCAGCCGCAGACTGCAGCCCTTCTACAAGGCCAGTCCCAAGCCCAGCTTCAGCAACCAGCTCAGGTGCAGACTACAACCCAACAACAGATTCAGATGCAGCCCCATGCTCCCATACAAATTCAAGCTCAGCTGCAGCAGTCACAGCCTCAGGTTCAGACTTCAGTCTCAACCCTTCCAACTTCTGAAATTTTAAATCAGGTTCCTGTGCAATCCCCAACTCGTCCTCAGCTGCAACTTCAGCAGCCTCCAACAAAAGTTATTACAGTGCCTCAGCTTCAGCAACAAGTCCAAGTTCTCTCTCAGCTTCAGTCACATGTAGTGGCTCAGATACAAGCCCAACAAGGCAGTGTGCCCCAGCAGATCAAGCTTCAGTTACCTATTCAGATCCAACAAACTAGCCCAGTACAGGCTCACCAGATTCAGAATGTGGTAACAGTTCAAGCAGCTAGTGTTCAGGAGCAGCTGCAGAGAGTTCAGCAGCTCAGGGAGCAGCAACAGAAGAAAAAGCAGCAACAGATAGAAATTAAACGTGAGCACGCCCTTCAGGCTTCTAATCAAAGTGACATTATCCAGAAACAGGTAAAGTTAACAGAAGGAAATGAAAACTTAATGAATGAAACACATCTCATTTTTAAATGCCTGTTCTTGTTAACAACATCAATACATTCGATAGGCAGTTAACTTGATTCTTTCAAAGTTAGTGCACGATTGCTTTTGGCAATATAATTAAATATTGCAGGTTCGTTCAGTGCACATCAAGTCACTTGTACCATGTTTGCAGTCTTCTGGCACCTCGATTTGACTTAACACTAGCTGCTGGGACAAAAGATCTTTATTGTCAGTTCAGGAAAGATAGGTTACAGGTAGGAGAGCTGATGTTCACGTGTTCAGTACTTTTTGTTGCCTGCTCTAGGAAACTGAGGTTTCAAAGAGGTATCTGAAATGTAAAGCTGTTGGATGGCTGTGAGGCTTAAAAAACAAACCCAAAACACACTTTTTTTTTTTTTAAATCAACCAGTCACTGAAGGAATTCCACCAATTCACATTTAATCCCTAGACTTAAACTTGACATAAGCAGAATATCCTACTCTGGGTGGAAGGGAGGTGGTGTTCATATTGAGTTTAATTTTCCTTTTTCAAATAGCTGCTTTAAACACGCATTGCCCCACTCCCCCAGCAACATCCCTTTCATTTTATCACTCGCTGAAATAAATAACACTTTTTCTTAAACTTAGGAAATGTCCTGGTTCTCTCAGTAATGGTTTTGAAAAGAGGCTACAATTTTCATATTTTATTTTGGGTTCTGTATCATCCTACAGGTGATTATGAAACAGAATGCTGTCATAGAACACTTGAAACAGAAGAAGACACTGACTCCAGCCGAGAGGGAAGAAAATCAGAGGTAAATGTACATCACAGTGTATATTTAGACATGAAAGTTTTACATTTATAACATCTTTCAGTGGTGGTATTAAAAAAAAGGGGGTTGTAAAAACCTGCTTAAGGAAATTTAGCCAGTTTTGAATGGGTTAAAGTATCCCTCAAAAGTAACTTTCATAACTGTGTTAAGTAACTGAATGATGTATACTCTCAAATTTTTGATTGTGTTTGTAAAGTAAAATCTTGCATTTCATGTGTTTGGAGCTGGCTTCAATTTTTAAGTTCAAGGTAAAAAAAACATCCTTTAAGAAGCACAGACTAAAGAATTAATGGTTCTGTTGCAGAAAAGTCTGGGGTTTGTTATCCTTTAACCTCCTTTATTAGGGCAGTTTATTTCCACTCACTGTATATCTCACTCTGCAGAAGGAATTTAAAGAGTTAGAAAAGAGCACTTCTCCACAAAGAAAACAAGATACATTGTCATATAATCTTCATTTTATGGTGTCAGACAGCCGGATTCAAAAAAGAGAGTTCTGTAACGAGCTCAGATCACAGTAGAGTGCTCTTTCCATTTCACATATGTGGTTTTTTTTCTTCTCCAAAAATGTAGTTTGGGCATCTGGTGAAGAAACTCACTAAACCAAGTAGGTATAGTGCAGGTAAAAAGAGCAAAGCTAACAAAACAGTCAGCACATTACATCTGTTATCAAAATATAGATGTGTAGCAAAAAACAACGGGCCTGACCCTAAAATTGCAGAAGTCACAGCAGCTTCTTGTCCCAGCCATTGCTATTTTGTTGTTTGCTTTCAGCTCATACCTCAGTCAGTAGGAGTTATTTCTCGTGTTCACTCTGACAACGAAAAACGTTTCGTTTTCTAGTAGATTTGAAATAGAATGAGAAAAGTAAATTGAGAATAAGGAAAATGGATTAGTTTTCTAATTGAAATATAAACCAAAATGAATGAAAATTGCAGAGCAAGGGAGGAGGAAAAAATAATTCTGAGTTGTCAGTAGTGAATAATTCAGAGCTGTTTTATAGTTGATTCTATGTGCTGAAAGAATACTTAAGTTCTCTTGTCAAAACACAAAAACCTAATAATGTTTGGTGATCACTGGAAGGTGGAAATGCACTTCTTAAAAGAAGTTATAGGTTTCCAGCTTGCTCTCATATTGCATCAGAATAAACAAAATCCAACTTTTTCAAACATGTTTGTGGAAACTGACTTGAGTGAAAATCTCATCATCGTAAAGCCTGTGCTTTGCTGCGAGTTTTATGGGGAAGGGAAGAGTAAAATGAAATTGGAACTGGTCCTCTTGAGTCTAACTAGGGACGTGATCTCTCCCAGTGGTGTTCTAGTAAATAAGTGTGAGTGGGAGCAATATGTGTTACCAAATTTACCTCATGCATCTTAAGAAATGTAATAATTGAGCTTGCAACTTGCAGAGACTGGAGGACTAAAACATTCTGTGTTTCAGCTGAGGATAAATAGGAGCTCAGCACAATGTATTTTTTCTTTATTTCTTCCCCAGAATGATTGTGTGCAACCAAGTGATGAAATATATTCTGGATAAGATAGACAAAGAGGAAAGGCAGGCAGCTAAGAAACGAAAGCGAGAAGAGAGTGTAGAGCAGAAGCGCAGTAAACAAAATGCTACAAAGCTCTCAGCTCTGCTTTTCAAGCATAAAGAACAGCTGAAAGCTGAAATACTGAAAAAAAGAGCACTTCTGGACAAAGAGCTACAAATCGAAGTGCAGGTAAGGACAATTATTCTCAAAGACTAATCTGATGTTAAGGTAGGGAGAACATTTCTGTGTTAACCTTTTTATCTGTTTGCTTGGTAAGATTTTAAGGGGATGTACAGAAGAAGTTCTGATTGTGGATGCATGGATCTCTCCAAAGCTAGTGCAGCTCCTTGTGATGCTTCTTGGTTTTAATCTGGACTGAAATCACCTTTCATGGTTTACAGCCAGTGGGTAGTAGTAGGCCAAGAGTATCACTCCTTACTGTTATGAGAATTGTAGGTTAAGCACATTAAGTTTGCATTTTTAAATTGCTTTAATTATGTTCCTTTGGTTAAGCATGAGGATTTATGTCTGGCTTCTAATGCTGTCCTCAAATTAATTGTATGAAGTGCCTCCCTCTCTATTTATTCATTTAATGTACTTCAGGAGGAGCTAAAGAAAGACTTGACTAAAATTAAGAAAGAAAAAGAAAAAGCCCAGGCAGCTGCGGCTGCAGCTGCAGCTGCCGCAGCTGCAGCCGCTGCACCACCACCACCACCGCCACCACTGCCATCACCACCACCACAACAACATCATGCAGCCAGTGTCACCTCCCCTTCCTCCTCCTCCACCACGGTCCCAATGCCAGTATCCTCCCAGAAGAGAAAGCGAGAGGAGGAGAAAGATTCATCAGCTAAGTCCAAGAAAAAGAAGATGATTTCTACTACCTCAAAGGAAACAAAGAAGGACACAAAGCTTTACTGCATCTGTAAAACGCCTTACGATGAGTCTAAGTGAGTAGTGAATGCCATAGCCTTTTACTGTGAATTCCTAGCTCTAGGTTAGCGGTTAGCTGGTAGTGCAAGGTAGTGCTAGAATTGGAGATCAGTGTCAGGTGTTATTGCAGTGATCACTAAGGTATAAGGAATAAAGGCTCTGTTTTCCACTAGCAGTTACAAAACTATTAACTTCTTTGATTTATACTGTTACTGTGTGTAATAGATACTTTTACTCATTTGCATGTTTCCATTGTATGACCTTCCTGTCTCACATGCACATACTCTTTTTTCTTTATTTCCTCTGCTATGTTCTTTCTTTTGCCGTTTTGCCTCTGCCTCAGAAGCAACTGACAATTTGGTTTGAGCGGTTTCTTGTGAGCTAGTAGCTGATGGACTTTAGAAATAGCTTTGGTACCGTCTTCCAATAAATAACTTATTTTCTTGTAAGTGCGTGGCCAGTAATGGGGATTTGAGGGTGCTGGACTGCAGTTCACTTTGGACAATGTTGCAGGTAGAAATGGTTTCTGTGCATTCGGATTGATAAAAAATATTAATGCATAAGCATTGGACAAAGTGAAAACTAGAGTTCTCTGTAGCTTCGTTCTGACTGGGAATGAGGAAAAATATTTATGCTCCATATGAATTTTGTGAAGAAATTCAGTAAGTGGTGGAAGATCCTGTGGATTGCAGAGGGGGATAGCGTTACCACATTGCTGCTTAAGCCAGGCGTGACTAACTGCAGTGGTCAGTGATGGTTCACAACTCATAGCTGGGTAGAGATGGATGTAAAGCAAATTTAGCTTCATTTCCAAGTGAGTGTGTATCTGCTCAAAGGTGACAATAATAAAAGAGTATTAGTTGATGCCTTTTGTGGTGGTTTAAATGCTGATAATAGAGAAAACCCATGGAGATGGAGTAGGGGTTTTGATCCTGAAATGGTTCTTCATTCCAAATGCAGGGCCAGGACTAGAGGATCTCTTGAGCTTCCTTCTAGCATTTTCTTGGTTTGTTTTTTTATTTAAGAAGTGGAGGTCTTTGTGGTTGCTTAGTGATTCTGACCATTAGCTCAGTGTAGGAATTCTGACTGCTGCCTGTGCTGCCAGTCCAGTAGAAAAAGCAGATTTCTTGATGACCTAGAGGTGCACTCCTTGTTGCTTCTAAGGGATGTCCCCACTCTCATGTAAGAAAGAAACATTAATTTTTTGCACTTTGGTGTCCTGGGAGGACACCCTGTTCTCATTTTATTGCAATACCAAACAGCTTGTTTGTTACTAATAGAACTGTCACCAGAAGAAGATGAGTGAACAAATTCTGTCAGCAAAAAGATCTCATTATCAGACTAGTTTTCACTTAACACTAGGGGACATTTGAGTAAGCTGATAAAAAATGTGGTCATAGAGTAAATCTTGGTAGCCAGAATCGAGAGCTCTGCTTAAATGCACACAACAAAACTTGCAGAAAATGAAATTTTCATAACTTGGTGGTATCCTTAGCCGTATGATTCAGTTCTGCTGCTTTGCTTTCTTTGAGTTCTAAATTTTATGTGCCTACAATTGATGGCTCTACTGTTGAACTACCATACCCTTAGTCGATTAGTTGAGTTTTAAAGCAGTTTTCCGGCACAGTTTTTTATTTTCATATACATATAGGCAGCAAGTATTCCTTCAGAGAAGACACATGTGCTGCTTGAAAAGCCGATTCATGGGTATGTTATGAATAACTGATGCACTTCTAGGACGTAGTAAATCCTCACAAGTCATTCTGTGTTGTGTACTTTATTGCAGATCTCTTATGTTTGGTTCTCATTTGCGATACTCCAGGGTTACAGAGATTTATGTTCACTCTTTTTGAGAATTGTCAGTAGAGGTGTCTCAGATTCCAACTTACTTGCTAAAGCTTGTTGTGACACCTGCTCCACATTGTAGTGGCAAGCTTTAGCATCTCCATATCTCCTCCACGTCATAGTGGCAAGCTTTAGCATCTCCACTGAGACATAAATGTGCTTCTACATCAGCAGGAGCAGACAGACCCTCTTGGGAAGAAGACACAGGCTGAAGTGTTGTTCATGGTTCTCAGAAGCTATAGCTGTCCGTTCATTATGGAAGGTTGGGTTGTGTGAATTTTTTATTTTTAGCATTTGTCTGACAAAAAATTGAGAGAGAAGGCAGGATCTGAGTATTGGGGATGTATGCAGAGGCCAAAAAAGTTAGAGCTGCTTGTTTTGTGCAGCGTGTGCTGCCAATATGAAGTGTCCCGTGGGTGCTGCTTGCAGCCTGACAAGGGAGCATGATGGGAATTCATACAGGAGCGCATGACGGGTGGTTGGTGTTCTCAAAAAAGTGTTGAGAGGTTCAGAGTTCTCAGTCAGCTTGCTTTTGCATAGGCAGAGAGAATGGATGTGCAGTTCTGCCCATCTGGTCGATTGTCACTAGTCATAGGTCTGTTTGGAGATATCCATACACAACCTGTCAAACATCCTTGCATAATATTGTACAGTTTTGTCACATCATTCTGTGCAAGGTCCCATCCACATGATTCTGTGCCTGGTTCACTTCGTGTCATACCATACGTGGTTCCGTCACACAGCTGTGTCTTCAGAGTAGACATACTTCTATGAACAACATTCCACATTCCCATTTGTTGCAGTTTTGTCTAGTTTAGTACCTGTTTTTCAGTGCCCCCTCCCCCCGAAAATATAATCAAGACAACCACGCCCTGACCCCATTTTCTTTCGTATCATGTTATACCAATATGTACCTACACATGGCTGGTATGCATGTTCTTCCTAGTATCCTTGTAACTCCTAGTTGGTGTTTGCGCTTTGCTTTTGTTTTTTAAATTAACTGAGACCTACATTTTCAAATCTTTAAGGAAATGTTTCAGTGGCTTTGGGGCTACCATTTTGAAAATGTACATCTTTTCCTTTGGCCTTGTCTTTTGTGCCTTTTACAATTTTTTACACACACATACACACACAAAAAACTGGGGATGTACATTTGTAGCCCAGTTTTGTTAATGTCTAGTTTTACATGTTGATTGCATTTTAATGACCTATCAGTTGAAAACTGACCCAGGCGACCTTACAGACCAGTCTAGCTGCAGCATGAGATGCAGAATGCTAGGAAGCAGCCTTGAATAAAGTAGGGCCAGCAAGAAAGAGCATTAGAGAGAAGAGCAGGGAAAAGTGCCATGCCATTTGAAATGACAATTACTTTGTCATTTTCATTGTGAACACTTTTAGGTTCTATATTGGCTGTGATCTTTGTACTAACTGGTATCATGGAGAATGTGTTGGCATCACAGAAAAGGAGGCTAAGAAAATGGATGTGTACATCTGTAATGATTGTAAACGGGCACAAGAGGGAAGCAGTGAGGAATTGTACTGTATCTGCAGAACACCTTATGATGAGTCACAGTGAGTTCTGATAAGAACCTCTTATTTAATGTTTAGGTAGCCAACTGTGGTTACTTGTTCCTTGCAAAGAAAAAAAAGAAGTTATTCTGTATACTGTTGCATTCGTTCGTAATACAAACTGTTTGTTGGTAATTGTCTTCCCCAGCAAAAATGTTTCTGTACAGTAAATGTTGAGGAAAAGTGAAGTTTTCAGGGTGGGCAAAATGTGTTGGGGTTTTTTGTGTTGTTGGGTTTTTTAAAACAGAACACCATGAACTTTAAATTTGGTTTGACTTTCTGTCCTTTTTTAACAAGAGACGGCTAGAAAGATGAAGAGAAAAAAGTAGTGTTTAGTGGATTTTTATAATTTCTTTGTCCAGTCTTGGTAGAAAACCTAATTCTGCTACCGGGGTTTATGGTTGGTGTGTTTTACTGCAAGGCTTTGTGTCATAGAATCCCCTTTCTGTATTCAGCTACGAGAAAAGCTTTCATACAGAAAATGTTGATTCAGAGTCAGATGAGCCCGAGTTGTAGTGCAGTTTGTGCAAAAATGTATCTTGAATTGGTTTGGAGTACTGATTGGGGGTCACTTCTGTCGTTACACACCTTTCCTTTCAACTAATGCAGGGACATGATTTTTTGAAATCTTTGTTGCTTGATAGTGTCTAGCATAAAATTTAGGAACTAATTTGGAAATAGTCTGTAATCTGTGAACAGAAAAGCAGTTTGAATCGTATAATTAGGATTTGTCAGTTTGAAATGCCACATTACACTGCTGTATTGAGTCATGCCAAGTACTGCTTATGAGCAGGGAATTGCAGGTTGATGTGTTTGACTGTAACCTCTAAATTAAGTAGATCAGGTCACTCACATTGCTTTGGATCTTGCAGATTTTACATTGGCTGTGACCGATGTCAGAACTGGTATCATGGGCGCTGCGTTGGCATTTTACAAAGTGAGGCAGATCTCATTGATGAATATGTGTGTCCGCAATGTCAGTCCACAGAAGATGCCATGACTGTACTCAGTCCACTCACTGATAAAGACTATGAAGGTTTAAGAAGAGTGCTACGTTCCTTACAGGTGAGAACAAGGGTGGCACTGGTGCCCTTTGGGCTGTATGGGACATGCCTAGTGGCTTGGAGTGGGCTTTGACTTCTCTTCCAGTTGTTTGAAACTCTCTTTAAAAGAAAAAAGGACCTTCTTTGGGTGAAAAATGCCACTTACTCAGCTTCAGAGTTGATTGGCATTATTGTGCTCAGGAATGTTCACAGTAATCAGGATGTCACTCCTGCTCAGGTAGTGGAACTAAAGATCTCTTCAGTGGAAGGCTTTTAAAAAGGAAGCTGGTTTACTTAAAACACAAAAGACCAGAACATTTTCCTAATTGCACAGGATTTAGAAGGCACATACTTGCCTGTGCAGCCAGTTTAGCTTTACTGTATCTGGATTTCACATTATTTCCTCATTTGGAGACCAACTACTAGGTCATTGCCATTGAGGTTTAAAACTTGAGACAGCCATCAGATGAAAACTAATTACCTTGTCAGGTAGCACTACACTAGGCCCCAAAAGATAAAAACACCGCAAAAATGTTTAGCTGCTAGGTAGTGCTAATTTATTTTACATTATTTTGTAATCATATTGTTTCCTGACAGGCTCACAAGATGGCATGGCCATTCCTAGAACCAGTAGACCCCAATGATGCACCAGATTATTATGGTGTTATTAAAGAACCGATGGGTAAGTGTTTCTGAGCAGTGGTGGGAGTGAATGGATTTGGATTATTAAATATCAAATTAATTACCTAATGTATGTTTCCACCTAGGGATCTTAAAGATAAGTTTTGCAGAGCACACAGTTTTTGCAGTTAGGCAGACAAAACAATGTAGTTTCTTGTTGATAAGTTAAAACCCATGGACTTCTAAACATATCTTCTTGTAGGCTGAGTCCTTACTTCTCAATGCTGTAAGTCAGGCATGTAAAATGTAAAATTCAGTGCAGCAGTAGGACAGGATTCTTGTTTTGAAAATACTTCATTTCAAGCGGAAAGTTTTGCAGTGTTTTGCTTTGCTTGGATTTTCTTATGTGTTTTCCTGCATCCGTTCCTCCTACAAAGTAGCGTGGGCTATGAACTCTAGTTTGAGGCAAAAGTGGTGCTAATACCATTAGGTTTGACATTCAGGCTAAGATGCAGTTTTAAATGATCTGACTTAGTATCATACAAGGTTTTGTATTACATGTGATTTCTCTTTAAAGCTGTATAAGCAAGAATAGATTCAGATCTTGTGTGTGTATGGGGAAAAGTGGAAGAGGAGATGCTGCAACTTCACAGTATTTTATTCTGATCTTATCGGACCTGACCATTTAGCTACCAGTAAGCTAGATAAACATTTAAACTTGAAACCTCTTGGGAATATCCAGCTCCTGCCAGGACTGGTGTTGCTAAATGTTATTCCTTCCCTTCCAGTTACTAACCAATACCTTTTCTTAGCTCTAAATGAGAGCTGCTGTGCAATTTGAGCTTTCCCACCTACTCCTTACTTAAATTCAGTATCTTGGCAAAACTGTGGTACGTTGGCTAAAAAATATTATTTTGCTTAGAAATTGTGTCCTTTTCTGTTCCAAACTTTCAGATTATGCTGTTCTGAAAATGCTAAACAGCTCCTATTCCATGGGGCTAAAGTTTATAAGAGCTCACATAATAGTATAATAAAGCATGTGATGATTGAGGGAAGTAAACAACACTGCATTTAACCCTTTCTGACTTAATTAGCAGGAAAATACACTTGTAAGTAAGAAGTATAAAATACACATATGTAAAGTACACTGGGTAATTAATGAGCCCATCTACATTTGTTTTCACACACTGGCATTACTGGCTGTTCATAGCTAGCAACTGAAAGGCATTTTCCAGGGGCAGGTCATTGATGCTCCAGCTAAAAGTACCACAATACATTTAGACAGCTGTGTTTATAATTGCCAGTTCTCATTCCTCTCCCTCTCTTTAGTTTACTTTTGCATTAAAGTAGGACAGTTACTGCTTGCTTCAGCTTTCTTGTCCCATTAATTTGTCCAGTCAGTAAGAGGAGAGCACTGGTGTTTTGCATGATCCTGCATTTGAAATCTCTCTTATCTGTGCCATGTGGTGATGAGCATATGCCCATGAACACTGATAATCCATTCAAAGCAAGTCATCAAGTCAAATAAAAATAATACGAAGGTTTAAGTAGCTGTTACATGTACACAGAGGACTCTTGGCCTCAGTGAGGGCTCTAGAGAAAAGAAATTGCATCCAGATTGTCTGACCACATTTTTTTCTTAATTTCTTGAGAAAAAGCAAATAGCTTCCTGCAAAAGACCTGATCCTTCCAAGGTCATTTTGATAGTTGCATTTTTATTTAGCTACACACCACATATTCATGGCTGTTTATTCTGAGGGACACCTTCTGGTGTCACTGCCTTGCAGCCAGCGTTCCTGGAAAAGCAGCTAACCTAGACAAGCTTTGTTTCCTGCAACGTGAACTCCTGTTGAGGATAAATGTGTCTCATTTTATTACTCTTTGGTTTCTTCAAAGACCTTGCCACCATGGAAGAAAGAATACTGAAACGCTACTACAAAAAGGTCACGGAGTTTGTGGCAGACATGACCAAAATTTTTGATAACTGTCGTTACTACAATCCAAGTGACTCCCCTTTTTACCAATGTGCAGAAGTTCTTGAATCATTCTTTGTACAGAAACTGAAAGGATTTAAAGCAAGCAGGTAAGCTCAAGTGTTCCTCAGTCGTATATATTCTGTTGGCCCCTAAAATCTCCATAAAGCACCTGTAAGCTTACCTTCCATTCATACAGGGATTTGCCTCTCCAGGGCAGCTAGTTTTCTTTCAAAAGAAGAAAAAAAATCTGTTCTGTAATAGCCAGCAGTCATTTTCTGTCAAAATTAAGGCTTAAATATGTTTTGGTGGAGGTTTTTTTGTTTAAAACGACTTGTTAGATGCAAATTTGGGCAGTATCATAAATGTAGAGAATTCAGATGATACTTTTAAGTCACTGCTGCAGAAAATGTAATGCAAATAATTTCTGATCAGGGCATGGACTGTGTCCTGAGTTCTGATAATGTTCTTCTGTGCAGTAAGTGCTTTCCATGCTAAAAAGAGACAATTTTTCCATGAAGCTTATACTCCAGTGAAAGCAATTAAAATAGTTCAGTTTTCAGTGCTTCTCATCTTTTTATAACTTGCCATATTTGAAACAGAGGGAATAAGTAAAGTTTAAAGTAGGATATGGAAAACCATATATGAAATACCGTTTGAATGTGCAACTCTGCTACATTTTGTTCTGTTCCTTGCCAACGTCCGTGCTTGTTGCATGGCGCTGGTCGAGTTATACTGTGGCGTTTAGTACAGCTGTCCCTAAAATACTCAAAACACTAATACAGGGTAGAGATTTCTCAGTGTCACTGCTGTGTTCCAGCACAAGCCAGCTGTAACCAAGTAGGTTGGAAGTGTTTGATGCCTTTAGCTTTCCTCAGAAATGGTGCTTGTACAGTAGTGAACTCTGTCCATCCAGTTGTAACAGCCAAAGCTGTAACAGGCTGCTGCTTTAAGATATTAATGCAGGATTATATCCATTTGTAATTAACTAAACTGCAAGCTTCACTTCAGACCTGCTGCTGTGGAAGGTGTCTAATTTTCTCTGTGCCACAGGAGTGGGATTGATAAGAAGGGATGAGATCAAATAAATTGGTCCATCATTTTTCTTTCCAGTGTAATACCATATTAATGATTTGTATCAGGTGTCTTCAGCTCATGTTTCTGTTGTCTTGTGTTAGCTGGTTACCCAGCAGTCACTGTGCTTGCACACTAATGTCATTGCTGCATCTTATTTGTTATTGTTTCTCATTTATACCATCCGTGTTCTTTCTTTTCTTGCAGATTGTGATATCTTTAGTCTGAGATTTTAACTGGAATCAGAACTGGATGTTGGGGTCACTTTTTCTTTTATTGTACAATTCGATGACATTAAACTGCCCTAAAAATCCAGCTCATTTGTCAAAACAATTAAATGTTGGGGTTTTGTTACCAGCAGTCACACTGTTAAAAACATAACTGTATTAACAGCAAAACCCACCTGTCCTGATCCTCAAATACTGTACTGACAAAAATGAAAACTTCATCTTGGAAACAATGTATTTTATTGTTTTATTTTCAGTCACCAATAAAACTGTGAAAGTCAAAGAGGAGTTTTGCTGAACTCTGATTAGCGAAGATGTGATTTTTTTTTTTTTAACATGCCTGCTCAGTTTTATTAAGTTAACCCAAAGATTTCTTGAATAAATTTAAGCTGAGTCTACCTTATTATAAATATTCACCATTAAAAATGTCTTTTTGCTCTCCTTTTGATAGACTACTATTATGTAAATACAAGAGTAAAACTGATTCCAGGCATTTTGGAATATTCCAGTGACACACTGCATTCCACAAGGACAGAACTGTTTGTATACCAGAGGAGAAAATGTGCTTTAAAATCAGAGCGAATTATTTTGTTTGTTTTTTTCTGAAGGGGGAAAATAAATAGAAGCAGCATGGTGGTAATTACTTCATTGTGATTTACCCTTGGCAGCAACTGTGTTCTCCATTCAAAGGGTGCTTAATTCTTCACTTTCTTCTGTATTCTGCAGGTCCCATAACAACAAACTGCAGTCTACAGCTTCTTAGAGTTCAGCGTGTTAACCTAACACACAAGCAAGAATCTGGTTGTCTGAGAATTTTTAATTAAGGAGCCAGATGTTTTTAGTCGGGTTATCCTGATGAGACTCGATGTAAACTGCGTTTTTATTGGTCACAACAGTCAGATTATATTCTTGGCTTATTTTGTCCAAAGGACAAAGAAATAAAAATCAGCAGCACCACTTTCTTTTCAAGATCAAATGGTTGTACTATTATGGGAAAAGCAGGAAAACTTTGTTTTGTTGAAGGAGAGAGAGAAAGAGAGCAAGAAAAAAAAAGATACAGTAAATGGGGTCACGTTTAACTCCATGGAAATGCCACGTCTGTTCTTCAGTGAAGAAGCTGGTTTAAAGTCCACACAGAAAACTTTGACTGTATTTATTTATTGTTGCAAAAAAGACGCTTTTTTATTGCTGCCCTCATTTGTCAGCTAATTATTTTTTCTTATAAAATCCAGCCCCAGTTCCATATAATCCATTCTGTATCTTAACATGATTCCTGTAGGTAAAAGTACAAGAAGACCTCTAGATGTCTTTTTCTTTCTATGAAAGGAGCTGCTATGTACACATGTGCACACACACAGAACTGGGAATCAACGATGAGTCTCTCATTCGTGGTAGATAAAAACAATTAAGCTTGCATAAAAGATGGGCTAAGTGGTCATGGACTACAGACTCTGTTGCCTTGAATATAACAGTACAATTTGTCATTTACTCTGCACCAGACTGAAACGAGTAAAATCTATTTGAAGGTATCTTGTTTGTAAACATTTGTCAGATTCTAATTTTTTTCTTTTGTATTAAAATTCGAAATATGGATGTATATGAAACAAAATAAATGGAGATCATTGTTCTCCCCACAGATGTAGGTGTCTTTGCGTGTGCGCTAATACCTTTGTACCACTCCGGGGATCTGTTCACAAGTGTGGATGTTTCCAGTAGCAGGGGAGGGGACGAGGCCAGGGAGATCGGACTCTGTTCTGCTCCAGAGATAGCATTTACTGCAGTTTGTCCTTAAGCACCTGTTACCCGTTCATACAGTTTTGACAGTGATGCCAAAATGACTGTAACAGAGAATGCGGTAGGAAGTATTTTGTGAAATGTCACTGCCCGCCGCTGAATTAAGTGGTACTTTGCCAAGTGCTCTAGGAGTGCAAAGCGTAACTGCATCTCTGAAAGGCGTTTTGGGCTGCTTCGCCAGTCCTGGCGCAAGGAGTTGCTACGAGGAGGGGATAAAAAGAAGACACCACAAGATGCAAACTGCAGAAGACTGCTTTTTCTGTTCTGTCACTTCCCCACCACCTCTGTAAGTGACTTGCTCAAATGACCTGTCTGTAGTCACCCAGCCGTGGTTTGCAAGCGGCTCTTTAACCATTTGCGTAGCATTTGCACTAATTCACAGTTCACTTGTGTTCTCCAGCAATCTGGGATTTACCTGATGTATGGATAAGCTCCTTTTGGGTTTAACCTCACACCTTGCTATGCAAGAACCTCTTCTATTATTTTTCTTAAAAAAGATGTTGCTACTGACCACACTTTCTTACACTTACAGGCTCAGGTGTTCAGGTTCTGGGGTAATTTTATCTAATAAAAACCCATGGATTTTTGTACATACAAATGTTGTCATTTTAACGTCTATGTGAAACCTACAGATAATTGTTCAATGTGAAATCAATAACCCATTTATGCTTCTTGAATTTTAAGAAGAGTAGCTGCAATTAGGTTTTGTTGTCCTTTGACATTTAAAAAGATGCTGCATATTGTACGCATTGTGGTTTGAATGCAACAAGGGATAGTCTCCACTTCTAACAGCATTTGGACATATCCTGCATCTCCTCAACAGCTCACAGTATTTCTGTACTATTTATTCATCTAGAAATATACATGACATGATTGAAAACTTTCCTACCTGTAGGCAATAGATTGCTATGTTTTTAACAGATTGTGGCAAACTGAAGAGTACTTTTTGTACCTTATAGGACACATCATCCTGGACAAATAAAGTAGTGTTTGACACTGATCTGGTGGTGTTTCTAGTGAAACATGTGCTGATGTTACTGTGTATAGGGCTTGGCTTTGCTGTTTCATATATAGCTGCCAATGAATAAGGGAGGCAGTCCTATACCACGTTTTGTAATGGTGTTTCAACTGCTGTTGAGCAGGTCAAGATATATTTCTTGACTTATTAGTGGTGTTCTTTTATAGATAATAGACATTGCTGCAGATACATCACTCGTAACTGATGCCCAGCTTCCTTACAAGCATGGTAAGTTCATAAGATTTGTGATCTCTGTTCAGCCTTCCTTCTTATCTTTGTACTCTCATGAATTATTGCTATGTGTTTTTTCAAAACAGATACACATTTTGACACAGATTTTGATAATCTGATGACATCTGCTGCATTTTTTGTCTCTTCAAACAAACTTGAAGCAATTCTCTTTAGATATAGTTCAAAGTTCGCCTTAGCCAAAAGGCTAGAGGTAAACCCCTGGAGAAAAAGGAAGGAAACATTCCTGGACCATTTCTGGGTATTGGCTGCAGAATTTTCATGCTAATTCTGCTGGAGAAAAGCTATTTACTGTAAGGGATGGAAATTACCAAGGTAGCTATTGCATGTCTGTGTTGTTGTCTTTTCAGTGTGGTTAACCCTGTGAGGATTTTGTAGTGCCAAGTGCAAGACTATGGAAATCCACTTGATCCAGGAGTTATTTTTCTCTTCAGGATGTTATTTATCACATGGTTAAACCAATCGTTTGCTCCTGCTGCAGTTGGGCTGTGACATACAGCGGCTTGTTGCTCACCATAACCTTTTTAAAGAACGCCCTCCATCAGAAAGGAAAGGTAAGAAGACAAAGAGAACATGTAATAAATCACTTCTCAGGATTGTTTCTAGAGCAGTAGCTGTATCTGGGTGGTACAGACATCATGTGTTGGTTACTGGTGGCATACTGGGCTTTGGATGTCACTGGCACTGGTGTTACTATGGTTTATCTCTTCCAAGAGACAATGGGAAAGACATTTGGCTGTGGATGTTATTCTTGTACCCACGCCTTGCCTGTTTTAGATTACAGCAGTGTCTTGGGGCAGGGAAGGGTGCTAATTGCTGTTCTGGGCAGTTGGATCACTGTTGGTCTTGCTGCTCAGTCCCTAGTCTTGAGTTGAAAATAGAAACAGAGAAACTTGAGATGTACATGTAACCCTTCCTCTTTCCTTCTCCTGTCCCTCCCAGTCCGCTCCAGTGCTTTGATTCATTGCCAGGAACAGTTGTTCTGCCAGATCGAAGCCCCTTCAGACTCTCTCAGGAAAATTCCATCTGTATCTGCTGTGTTCTGTGCAAAATCTTTCACGTAACACATGTCAGATGGTGTATTTATTAGATACAGGCTACAAGTACATTTCTGTCCTGTAGCAACAGCCTTTAGGATCACAAAATGTATGTTTGTTCTTGGAACTTGGTTCCTATTCCTTATCAAGAAGTACCTCCTACACCGTTACACCATCCACCACTCTGTAGCTTTTCAGCAACACTAAATCAAGCTGCAGATGTGGGTAGAGGTATGAGGTAGAACTGTGTCAGAACTACCATTGTGTCAACAGAAAATGCTTACAGGAGCCTCTGCTTCCTGTTCCAGGTAACAGCACACACAGCACTGTGTATATTTCTTTAAGCTACGCTGCATTTTCCTGTTGCTTTTTAAATATATGTATCTTAAAATCCTCAGCTGACCCATCAGACAAGGAGGTGCCTCTGTTTACTATCATTACATAAGTTTTTTTGGATCTTCCAGAACCCAGGAGACAGTGAACTCAGAACTCTGTGAACATTTTATTAGTTTCTGTTAAAGACTTTGTCTTGGAACAGCCCACATGAAGGTCCCCTTTGCAGCTTCTCACATCCGACCGCATGAAAGGTGCTAAAAGATTGTATCTTTGACTCTAGCTTCAGTGAGGTGTAAGTATAAACTGGGTAATACGTTTCTCATGGGAAGATGGCATTCAGTGCAGAGTTACTGGGCTGAACGTCTAAGGAGCTGACGGAGTAACCAGGCAGACACGATCATGGGATGATTTCGCATTCCTTGGCGTGAACTCATGCTGTTGTTTGTAAACCTACCTGGGGATTTGTGTTGTGCAGTTCCTTGATTTGCTGTATTCATAAGTAATTGCACAGCTATTCCATGGGCTTGTGTGAAAAGTATCTGCAGAAGGACAGAATTTTTCGAAGCAGAGTGGATGTGTGTGAGGGTGCGATGATTATACGAATGGTACTTGGTTTTGTTGGTTTCTTTTGAATCAATTGCAAGTAATTATCAAGTGAGAATTGTCTGAAAACACAACAGACATCCTCTAGACATAAAGCAGTGGCATCGTGTAACATTTGATTAAGGGAAAGTGCAGTTCCTTGTACCGAAGATAACATCTCTGGAGCTTTACAGTTCCTACAGGTTATGAGAGGTGTGTTACAGCAAGGCAGGCAACAATAACCTGTGGCTCTGGAAGAGGCTGGAGCAAATCAGTGTTCGCTTGACTGACTTGTGCTCAACATCACAATGTATCAGAACCTAGTCTAGAAGTTCAGTTCATGTTTGCTTAAGCACAAGTGTCCCATCACAACCTCTTTCAGAGGTGAGAACTACTTCCTGCTGCTGCTACACCATGGCCAGGGTTGTTGTGGTAGGTGAATGCTGCTGCCTGTGTCCTAGGTGCATATTACTGGAGCCTTACTTACACTTGGTGTGAGCTGCTTGCACTTTGTGATTCCTCTTCCTGTTGAATCTCTTCACGTAGCTGCTGCTGCTTCTAATCAAGCCATCCCCTGGCCTCAAGTGCCCACGCAGGACCTGCAGAAGGTTGCCAGGGATCTGCCGTCTCTTGTGGTAGATCTGACCCATCACAATGTACCTACTGCCTGCAAAATAAAGGAGACTCCTGTACTACTAAGAAAACCTGGAATCATTCCTGCACTCGCTCCAAAGGCAACTGATTTATTAATAGATGGATAGATTTATCAAAGTTGTACCATGCAGAAACAAATCTTGAACATGTGGCTCAGCACAGCAGTACCTTGAGCTTCACTGGGACTTTTGGGTTGTACTGCAAGAAGCAGCTTTCATGGGGGAAATAACGCTATTTGACAAACTTGTGAGTGAAGGAAAACCAAGCTAACAAAGACATCATCTTAAGCTCCTGCTTATGCATTTGGTGGGTTTTTTTGCAATTGTGAAAACTCTTGCCATCATTCAGGAATGGGATAAATATAAGAAAGGACTGTACTGCTACCTGACTTCTTTGCGCTGTTCTTTTCTGATACTTGAGAAAAACTGAGAGGGAAAGCTCTCCAATTTAAAGATAAACACTTGTGGGATTTCTTAAATACCACAAGAACGCAGGATAAGCCTATTAAACAGTGGCACTGCATGCAGGAGGAAGAGTGGAATAGATTTGGCTAGACTTACTTACCGAGTTTAAAGTCTGGACATGGTTTACTGCAGTATAAAGTATCCACAGCTAGGATGTGAACTCGAAAGAAGAAGCCATCAGGAGCAGTGTACAGGTGGCTTGTCTTGTATAATCCATTGCTGTTCACCAAAAGCGTAACCAAGCGGACTCCGTTCCCCAGCCTTTCTATGTTATAAACGATCCCGTTCACGGCTGTTTTAAGGGAGGAGGGGGAAAGCAAACATCAGATTCAGTATCTTGATGACAACTCAGGGAATATATGAAGATTCTCATCAAAAACGCTGTCAGAACTGTCTTTGGCTCAGTCTCACAAGTAGGAGTTGCTTCAAATCATCACATTTGGTGAGGTTATTACCTTAGTTTTTGTCAAGTTACCGACTTTCTTAGGCTTTGTAGGTCTGAGATGTTTCTTAGTGAAGTTTATAAAGTGTTTCAAAAGAAAGTGATTGGTTTAGTTCTGTTTTCTATTCTGATACATAAAAACAACCCAAAACTTCAGCTATCAAGAAGTAAAATTTTCAGATTTAAGCTTCACAATGAAGCACAGAGAGCTCTGGGCTGCAGGGCTGCTGCTTGGAAGAACAGCCTTAGGCACACTCAGAGTGATTCACAGCTCTTCATAACTGTCCAACCAGACCCCCCTCTTTGCACATCCGAGGCACCATGTTCTGTACTCAGATAATACCTTCTTGTGGGTTTGACTGTAGGAATCGGAAACCAAACACAATGGGCAAATGGGGCCCAAAGTTAAAGAACTTTGGGTCAATTCTTTAACCTACACTACAAAGGAACAGAGTATGCTCTTGGCTCACTGCAGTGGAACCTGTGCTGATCTGTTGCTCAGAGTGACTTTGTTCTACTTGTCTTCTCCAGTTTAACACATATTCGCATCACTCATCTCTTAAAGGCTGAAGTACCCAAAGGCCGGGTGGCTACAGGGCTTCTGTTTGACAGGAATGTGAGAGACGGGTAAAAAACACAGACTAGAGCATTTGCAGGGAGCACTTCCTGACTTTCCATTTTGAGAAAACAGATGTCTCCTAACATGTTTATCTTCTACAAATGGAAACATCTGTTACCACTAGGCATGTATTTTGCTTATCTCTTCAAATACTGTGAGAGAAAGTTGATACCTGTTTCACAACTTTGTAGGCAAAAGGCAAAATGCTCTTCAGCAGTCCCTACAAACACACCCAGCCACTGTCCACCATCTTCAGCAACTTGGACACAAGGACTAAAGCTATAGAGACCTCTGGGAGAATCTTCTTTGGAGAGGACCACTATTTTATTTGTGCTTGAATCACCACTTTATTTGCACTGGAAAGTTTAACCCCAAGGTCACAAATTAACTCTAAATAGTATAAGGGAAGTAACAGAGCTACAGGGTTTAATCTTGAACCATCTAAAGCAATAGGTCTCAGTTCCAATGAGCAGCAGCAAGATTGTTGTCTTCCCCCCAACAGTAGAAAGGAGAAGACACAGAAAAAAGAGCAATGCTAGTCCAAGTTAAGGAAGGGGGAATGTAGGGTCTGGTACCATTTGTTGCAGAACATTAACAAAGAGCTGTGCTGGGTCCCTTTGATGTACTCAGTAATTAATGTGCTCAGTAATTCACCTGCTCGGTGAAACAGCATCTTAAAAGCAGAAGTGAAAAGTTGGTAACAGATGGACAAAGGTGACTTCTGCTGTGTGGGTCATGGAGAACATAACTTACCGAATTCGCTCATGCAATAGGCCTCTGCTTCATCTCTGTCTTTCTTGCACTCAGTCAGACACACCTTCTCCTTATCAGCATCTGGAACAGGGACATGGGCTGAGGGACAGCAACGGGCCCTTTTGGGGTGTTTCAGCCAAATTAAGCCACCTACCTTTGGACAGCTGAGGATGCTCCTTACCTTCCTTTAGTGCACCAAATGGATAGGGCAGGCTGGGTGACTGGCGGTTGCTGACCCAGGAGGGCTTGGTGACCTCTCTAAAAGGTTCAGTATGTTTGTAGGGCATTATCTTGCCCGGTCGGTTGAAGTGATCCAGTGTGTTGGCATCATCCAGCTCCGCTGCTCCAGAGTCTGAAAAAGGCTGAGCCTCCACTAAAGATGTCATCTTCCGATAGAAGGAGGCTGTGTGATGGAGGTGAGCTGACACGCTGTTGGTGGCCTCAGCCAAGCGTCTGTCCGCATGCTTTCGGTTCGTGTGGTTGAAGTCAGAGGAGGTAGAAGGCCCCTCGGTTGAGCTCTCCAGAGGCAGGGCCCTTCCATACTGCAAGAGGTGTTTCCTCAGCCCTGTGCTGTTTTCTAGGGGAAATTTGCTATGTTTCTTTTTGTCTGATGGGAGGAAAATTATTTCAGGAGCTTTGGGCCGCTGCAGGCTGGCAGGTGGCAGGAGCCAGCGTTGTGTGTGGTTCTCCCTGGTGCTGCTGGTGCCCCAGGCTGGCAGTTTGACTGGGGCAGGTGCGGTGTCTGCTGAACTGTAAATGTCTTTGCTGAGAGTCTGACTGAGCTTCTCAGCGTAGGGCAGCGACCCTATACACAAGAAAAAGGAGAAAGCGAATTAACAGACTTTTCATCAACAGATATAAAATACAGCAGAGCTTCTCATTCTTCTGCACTCAGCCATGGCAGAGGCAGTACGGAGAGCGCAGCTGTGTGAGCGGAACACGGGAGATTTGCATTTTTACTTTATTATTGTTGCAAATTAAAAACATGATTTGTAAACAAACCCTTTTCTCAAAAAGCCTGAATCTCCAGGGAGCATCTGAGGAAACAAGGTTCACTTTGCCATTTGCAATGCTTGTTTAAAAGACTGTGACAACAGAACTATTTGGTTTTCCCATCCATGGGATGCTTTATTGACAAAGTCATCTGGAATCTTCAGCGGCTTCAGGCTTTGAACGCTACGGAAAAGCTCTTTATGCACAATTCTGGGTCTCTGACTCGTGCACTACAAGTTGTTTTGCAGCAGTGCCATAGCCCAAGCACTAGGCTGTTGCTGCTGAGGAACAAATATTTCAGGGCTTTTCTTGAGAGGACAGGGGCCGAGAAAGCAAAGAAGGGTCTGGGAATCTAGTGAGAAATGGAAAACCTTGATGACGTTGTTCACACGAGCTGGACAGTCACCTAGACCTTCTTTATACTTTTACCTTCAGTACTCAGACCTCACAAAGCAAAATGACCTTCTGTTTAGCCTGGGAAGAGAGAAATTTCCTCTTGCAGTTCATTTTCCTTTTATTGTAGTTAGCCAGCAGAGTTCTAAAACGGTTCACCCACACAGAGCTGCTGCCTGGGTGTTCGCTGTCTGTGGTTAGTGTCGCGTAGGAGGCTGATCCTAACTCCTTATGTGAAAAGAGAGATTTGACATACCCAGATGAACAACGTCCTGGTTTATCTTCTATAACTGACTCAACTGCTGACCTTGCCACTTCTCCCCCTTCACTCTCACCAGCTGCTGTCATGGGAAAGATTCTCTGATAACTTGGGCTGGCCACACATAAAGTCAAAAGAATGTCCATGAAGAAAGGGGTGGAAGAAGTCCAAGCTAAAGAAAGCAATAGGCAAGGGTGTATCGGAGATGGTTCATTCTGAAGCTGTGAACTCTGAACAGGTGCTTCAGACTTGGTTTTACTAGTATTCCTTCCTATGGGCTCCTTGTGCCTTGTCAGTCATGGGTTGTAATGACACGGTTTGGTTTTCTATCCTGAAGCCATCCAGAAGCTTGAAGTTTGTTCCCCTGTACTAGCACATTCCTGTCTAGCTCTTGCAACTTAAATACAACACGATCAGCTCGTGGGCTTCTCGCATAGATATAGGTTCTGTGCCATCAGTGAGGTACTAAAATAACTCAGAAATCTGTTCAGGACAGCTTGCCGCAGGCACATGCGACAGCACAGAGCATGCTGAAATAAATCAGGACTCTAATAGATGAGGGGAAGAGGCTAGAAGAGAGAAGTCACAGATAGAAGATCCCAGATGCAGAAGCCAGTCAATCTCCAGTTGCTGGACAATGCTGGCAGTGTTCGTGGCACCAGCTCCCTGCCTGCCTTGAGTGCAGGTGCTCCTGGTTCTTTCCAATGCTGACAATGCAATTACTGCAGTTTACATTCCCACCCCAGCAGCACAGCAAAATGTTGTTCTTGAGCCCTTATGTGATTACAGAGGAAAAGATTTTGGCTAAGGAGAGCTGCTAGGGCAAGAATCTATAGTAACAGGTCCAGCCTCCCCAGATACCAAAGGCAAATATGCCCCAGCCCCACTTTGAGTAACAGACTTACCGGCCATGGAGCTGACAGATGATCTAATGACAAAGCAGAGGAGCCAGATCACTTTGGTTGTCATCGTGAAGTTTTTCCAAACCCAAAATGAACTGGAGGCTTTTATGCCCTTCCCCCGATTCATGCTAATGAGAGGCAGCCTTAGGGGAAACAGGAATCACTGGACAACCCACTGGAGCAAGACCAAGCTGCCACAGTCCCCACAAGCCTTCCACTATCCCTGCCAGGGGGGGACACAAATGGACACCCCCTCCCCACAGACACGAGTATGTACTGCCTGCAGTCACCTGAGCTGCTGTGAATAACACAAAGGTACTTCTTTTTAAGTGCAAATGTTTAACTGGGAAGAGGGTCCTGCTTCCCGTAGTGTTTAGTAGGGAAAAATCACACAGAACTAATGCGGTTTTATTGGCTATGGAGAACATTATGAAGTGCAGGTGACAGATGCTGGAACATGCAGCACCTCTGTGATTCGGTGTCTGTAAAGGATTTGCATGAGGATGAAACACATTTAGGTATCACTGGCCACCTCCAGTTATGCAGCTGCTAAAATCCACTTCTGTTTTAAGGAATCAGTTTCAGTGACTCTTTCAACTGAAAAATGCTGCAGTTAAAGAGTCCAGTGCAAGGAACAGCCCTGCTAACCCCAGACAAAGCTTTATTTTCCAAGCTGTATTCGCTAGCGCAAAGAACTCTGCACACTTTCACAGAACTCGGATTACTGAATTAAGCAGGTTTATTCCTGTGTTCCCAGATGAAATGGGTGACCTTAATGCTAGACATTTCCTTTGTGACAGTTTCTCTCAGTGGCTGCTGCTGATGTGGTGCAAGTCATTGACCTTTCATCCCTTTAAGGTACGAACAACCTAAAACCCTCACGACAGCACCTGCATCCCAGCTACTGACATCCACCTCTCAAAAAAATCTGCTCTCCTGCAATGTCGGTGTCTTGCAGTCCAGCCAGAGCAGAGGTTAAACACCCCTGGTTTCGTAGAGCCTTAATTAAGCAATTTAACGAGAGTCTTAAAAGCTCAGGGCTTTATCTCGAGCAACTATGGGTGAAGATAGAGAAACTTAACCAGAATGGTGCTCAAAATCAATGGCAGTTTAACACACCTGTTAACATTTGTTAAATCATTTATTATTGCATTTGTTAATCCACTGCAGCAGTTATTAATCCTGATTTTGTTATTCCAGGACTATCCCAAAACAGCTATTATGGAAACAAGAATTTAAACCAGGGGTGAGGGAGGGGTGAGACCCTGTGTGCCTTTTGTACCTCGTCTCCTGCTCCACTGGTGTGTCTGCCCGCTGCAAGGATGGCTGAGTGGGAGATGGATGGATTGGATGTCTCGCAGACCTGGCTCCCCCAGCGTTTTCCGCTTCACTTAGGTGGCGGCACAATTCCGCGCGTTCCCATGTCTGTAGGAATGAGTTTCTCCCGGCTCTGCCTGGCTAGGAACTCGGTTAAAAGGTCAGGAGGAGCTTTTCAAGCATTTCCACCGTTTCAGAAGCTGAAAACCCTCCCGAGCAATACAGTGCGACCGACCGCCAGACCGGCCGGGTATGGGATGGATCCGCAGTCGCCCGCTCGGCCGCTTCCGTTCCCTTTCTGTGCCCCGGGTGGAGCCGCTGCCGTACGCGGGTCGGAGGGAGGCGGCGGGTAAGGGCAGGAGGCTGGCCCTGGTGAGGGGATTTGATGCCGAAGCCCGCGGACTCCGCTCCGCATCTTCCCCAGGTAAAAGCATTGCGATGTTGAGAGCGGCCGTAACAATGAGCTGCTGGATCTGCCACGGCGCCACAAAACTTACTGCGGTACGACCCAGATGGGACTCGAACCCACAATCCCCAGCTCCGGAGGCTGATGCCTTATCCATTAGGCCACTGGGTCACCCAGTAGACATTACCAGCGCCGCGCGGTAAGAGCCCCGCCCGGCAGGCGCTAGTCCCGCCCCTCAGTAACTAGCGAGTCCCTGCTGCCCGTGACTGAGAGGCCCCGCCCGCTGTCCCTCCTTCCCCGCTCCCCATTGGACCCGACGCCTGTCCTTCCCGCCAGGCCTCGAGGCCCCGCCCCTTAACGTACGGGTGGGCGGTGGAGGCGTGCTCTTGGGCCCTACAGCCGCAGCCCTCTTACGTGGCCGCCGTTATCGCGGGGCTCTCGCCGTTACACCCCGCCCGTTACGGGCCTCCTCTGTTTTTAGCTGCAGCCTAGCCCGTTCTCTAGCCAACCCTCTGTCGCTCTCCTGTGCTGGTAGCAGCCCTTTGACCTCACAGGGTGACACCTCCCTCAAACTTTAAGTGGGGGTCACCCCACTCTGGCCTGCAGCTGCGCACCCACGGCCGCCTCCAGGGCTCGAATCACTGCCAGCCTTTCCCCACCCAGCAACACCCATCCCTGCACTGCTCTGGCTCCCTCACCCTGGCTGCTCCAGGCCACAGGCTCTCTGTGCCCACTGGCAGTTCCTGATCCAGCAGATTTTCTTCCCACCGGCAGCCTGCACACCAGGTGTTCCTGCTTCATTTCTACTTTGGAACTGCCTGCTGTCTGTCCATAGAACTTCTCTGCATGGCTGTTTGTGAATCATATAATAATTTAAGTTGGAAAAAACCTTTTAAGATCATCGATCCCAACTGTTAATCTACCAAGTGCTTTGTCCTGCCTTGCTCAAATGTTTTTGTGATGTTGAGATGCAGAAACCAACTCACAGAGAGTTAAGAGCAGGTCGGCTTTATTGCAGCATTGGAGGGGGAAATCCTCCAAATCGTGTGCACCGAAATGCAAATTTCATCAGGTTACAGTCAGTCTTTTCGTACATCTGCATCAACAGCAGGGGATATTACAATTAATTGTCATCATGAACCGATCCCTTGACAACTCCTGTTCGCATCTGTGCAGTTGGTATTGGGGGTCTCAGGAAAGGTCTCTTAACCGTTACAGTCCATCAGTCCCAAGGCTGGGAAAATGACCTCGAACGTCTGGCTCCACTACTTGAAGATTAATTGTTTTCTTCTCTCCTTATCTGTCTGCATCTGCAAACAACTACTTCAAGGCTGACAACACTTACTCATTCCTTCTCCCAGGCACTTTTTGTTTTACTACCCCCCCCATTCTCCTCAGCAAGTCTCAAAGCGCATCCACATTCCTCTTAACAAGTCCCAAAACACATTTCCCCGGTAAAGCAAAACTATGTTTCACAGCACTTTGCTAAACCTCTGGGCCTACAGTTCCAATCCATCAGTTCCTTTATATCAATATTTTGCAAAGTTCAGAATAAGGCTCCAAACCAGACACATAAACATGGCTGGCAATTCCTCCTCCTCTGCACACATCTGCGTCGAACTGGGTATGTCTATCACTTACTTAACTACTGAGGCTGGAAAAGCCCCCTGAACTCATCCAGCCCACCCCAGGACCTAGCCACCACAATCAGCTAGACCATGACACTAATGACCACATCCAGTCTGCCCTTAAACACCTCCAGGCATGGGAACTCCACCATCTCCCAGGGCAGTCCATTCTGGGGTCTGATCAACCTTTCTGTGAGGAAGGGCTTCCTAACAGCCAACCTAACCCTCCTCTGGCAGCTTCAGGCTCTGCCCTCTCATCTGGACCCCTACCTGACTACAACTTCCCTTCAGGGTGTTGTAGAGAGGATGCTGTCCCTCCTCCCTGCAGAGACTCCTCCAGGCTAAATTCCCTGAGCTCCCTCAGCCTCTCCTCATCAGCCTTTTCCTCCAGCCCCTTCCCCAGCCTCGTTGCTCCTCGAGACCCACTCCAGCCTCTCAATCTCTTTCTTGAAATGAGGGCCCCAGACCTGGTTGGTGTAATTGAAGTGTTTTATCCCACAAATACAGCAGCCTCCATCTCTGTCACTTATCTACCCTGAACTGGACATTATAGGTGTTGAAATGCTCAAGCTGCCAGCAGAGCCATGTTTTCCTCTCAAGTTTTGATCCAACTCCTGTGAAACAGGGTGGGGTTTTGTATTCCAGCCCTTGAAAATAGACAGAACCCAACTCCAAGGATCCCAAACCTATGAACTTTTCTGGGCATGCCAGAAAATGTTACTGAGTGACTGAGTTTCACTCTCCTGATTCCTGTGAATTTCTAGGAGACGACACCACGAATTTCAGGAAAACCCTGCGGTGACCTGACGGTTACTGAAGCAGACATGAGGCTCTGTGTGAGGAAGCGACATGTTACTGCCTCATACAGCCGCAGCCTGACACCCTCCTCGTTCTCACGCCCCATCCTGCAGCAGGCCCGGCCTCTGCAGAACCACAACTCCCGTCTCTCGGCGCTGAGCGGGTAGCGCTGTGGCCCCACACCAGGCCCGCGCGAAGGATGCCGGGAGCTGTAGTGCTGTGCAGGCGGAGCGGTGACGGCCCGCCCGCTCTTCTGGCAGCACCGCGAGGAGTCGCTGCCCGTCCTCGCGAGACGAGCGGCCTTTCAAACTGGCCAATCAGAACGTTGCTATGGCTCGAACTGGCGAATGGCAGGGCAAGGCCGCGGGAAATTTAAATCCCGAACGCAGCGGCTTTGGGCAGAGCTGCTCGTGGTGGGGCTGGTGGTGCAGAGCGACTGGAACGCGGGAACCCGGAGCCGCTGTGAAGGTGCCGAGGGACGGCAGGGGACAGCCGGCTGTGGGGCGTCTGGCTGGGCTGTCGGAAGGGCCGGGTCTCCGCCGGCTGTGGGGTAGAGTGTGATCTCCGTTGAGGGTCTCTCCAGAGCGCTCCGCGGTCACTGGCCGCTGCCTGGAGTAGGGCTGACCAGGCCAGGGGGTCCTCTCGGAGCTGTGCTGCCCCGTTACTGGTGTAACAGCTGGGTACACTCGGTTGTGCCCTTCAAGGGGGTTGGGGTGGGGCTTGATGAGGTACCTGTGCAGCATAAGTGTGTGGTGTAGTGGAAATAGCATTTAAAGACCAATTTTTTTTCTAAAAAGCAATTAGTCTGATAATTCTTGTGTCTGCAAGTGTCTTTAAAAAAAAGTGTCTGTTGCCTTGTGCTAATGCTAGAGCTGACTGTAGCATCTAGGTGTTGAAGTAGACAGTTGTTGTAGTATGAGCATCCTCAATTGAGTTGGAGGCTATTATTAGATCTAGTATAGGCAAGTATCTATTGTTTTTCAGTATTGATTCAGGTCTTCAAATATAATGCTTGTGGAGTGAACTTGCTTTTTATTATGTGTTTTCCTTTCAGGCTTGCCTCTACCTGTCTGTCAAACAAATCTAATAAGTAAGATGGCTACTAATGAGAATGCCAATACCCCAGCAGCTAGACTGAACAGATTCAAGAACAAAGGAAAGGACAGTACGGTGAGTGCTTTGGTGTACTTAAGATTTTGTTAACCATTAGGCTGTAAAAGACAAAAACTTACTGTAAGAGTATTTTGTACAGGAAATGAGAAGGCGGCGTATTGAAGTCAATGTAGAGCTGAGGAAAGCAAAGAAAGACGATCAGATGCTTAAAAGAAGAAATGTTAGCACTTTACCAGATGATGCCACTTCTCCTCTTCAGGAAAACAGGAGCAATCAGGTAAGCAAGCACTTGGAGCAGGCATGCTTTCAGGTTTTGCAATGCAAGCTGGTGTGGCCATGCTGCTGCTACTGGTCCCTTCTTGTGTAGGGGACAGGACTACAACATATTCATTACCAACTTAAGCCTATATTGATAACACTCTTAAAATGTAGCTTGATCTATTGTTACACTTGATTTCACAGTGGTGTGAAACTTCTAGTAAGAAAAGTCTCAGTAGTTCAGGTAGATGAAGGTGTGAGAAATAACACTGGTTTGGGAGGATTCCTATTGAAGGCTAGAAGATTAATAGGATGTTAGGTGAGCTTTAATCTGTAGCAGTAAGCTGCTTTGGAATTACATGTCGAATAGCTGTGTAGCCTTGTTTAGACTAACTGGGCTTGCTGAGAACTCCTCAGCCTTGGAAAGAAGAAAATAACAAGAGTCTTGTACACCTTAGCAGCAAAGGTGATGAAAGGAAAGGTCAATGTGCAGAAAGCCCCCCCCCCCACATAGACCCTTCTGACCTTAATAAGCATGCTCTATCTGGGAGGAGTTTATGCAAAACTAATAGCATATGTATGAACTTTCTCAGACAGATGCAACTTAGGAACTCTAGAAGTAGTAAATGCAGTTCTTACAAGGTGTCCCATGTCCTTGCTGGGCCCAGTACACTCAAAATAAATCATTCCAATGCTTCAAACTTTTTGCCTCTGTAATATAGGAGATGTTTCTAACACAAGTAAAGCTGTAGCTGATGAAGGTTTGAAATATCTCATAGCAGTGTCATCCTTTTGTTTTAAAGGATGTGGATGTGAATTGTGATCTAGTCACAGTATTTCATATAAGGTCTCTGTGGCCTCTTCCACCCAATTGTTCATTATATTTTTCATTGTATAGGTTTCAGCACACTGGTCAGTTGAAGATATAGTCAAAGGAGTTAACAGTAATAACACAGAGCTTCAGCTACAGGCTACTCAAGCTGCCAGGTAAGGAGTTTGGAGGTAACAAATTGAGCTGTGCAAGCCAGTAACTAGCTGTGGTAAAGGATCTGGCTTATGAGCCTGAGTGTCTCCTCATGACAGCAGCTGTGGCTGCTCTTATCAGATAATCTCACAAACACCTGAGTCAGCCTTATGTACAATGTCAGCTACACTTAGTCATCACAGCTACACTTAGTCATAGTTTTATTGAAACCCATGTGGTTTTTGTATGTGTAAAATGCCTGAATGCTTTACTAGGAAGTAGTAATTCTTTCTAGTGGTGTTGAAGTGGCAGAATTGTACTTCATCTCAGAATTGTAGGTGTAATAATATACCCTTCATTATAGTGAAATAAGGTATCATTAAACTGTGTTAATGCTTTATTCACTGCACTCAAATGTATTTATGTGAACAGTAAGATGACTGGTGTTTGATCAGTGCCAAGCTTACTTTCTCATTTCAAATCTAAAGCAAGCTGCAGCGCTGGTTCTGTCAGTCAGTAATGTCTTGCTGCTGAGAAACTTTAGCAATTCAGCTGCATTACCACTCATGTGAAACAGCTTTATTTCAGAGCCTGAACAGAGACCCTCTTACATACTAAAGTCGTGTTAAAACCAAAGTTAATAGATTTTAGAAGCTAGTGTTCTGCTTATAGGTTGCTCTTTTTTATTGCAGTGTTCCTTTGCCTCACTGTTAAAAACTACTTTTAGCATTGCATTTCATGAAGGCTATAAAAAAAAAAACTGTTTAACTAGTTTAAAACTCTGCAGGTGAGATAATGCTGTCTGGTTATCTTCCTCCGTAGGAAACTCCTCTCAAGAGAGAAGCAGCCCCCAATTGACAACATAATCCGGGCTGGTTTGATTCCAAAGTTTGTCTCCTTCCTGGGTAGAGCAGACTGCAGTCCCATTCAGTTTGAATCTGCCTGGGCGCTTACCAACATTGCTTCTGGCACATCAGAACAAACCAAGGCAGTGGTAGATGGAGGGGCTATTCCAGCCTTCATTTCCCTGCTGGCCTCTCCCCACACTCACATCAGTGAACAGGCTGTGTGGGCATTGGGAAATATTGCAGGTATGTACACAACTAACGCTTGAATTGGGACGTTACTACTTATGTGGCATGTAGTGCGCTGAGCTGCTTAGGAACTTTGCTGTAACAGCTTTCAAGTAAGGACATGCTCTGCAATGTAGAGTATGCTACAGGTGACTGTTTTCAAACCTGGTATAAGATGTTTTGGCCTGTGAGTTGCATTAACTAGGTTCCTTATGTTTTGGTTCTGTTTTGACAGAACTATGTAACCACACTACAGCACAGGACTTTTTAACACATCTTGCCTGATAGTTTTGACAGTGAGTTCTGGTCTGTGTAGACTGGAAGGGGGGAAAAGAGGAAGCAGATGGTTTGCACAATTGTACCTTGCTCTGAAGCAGCTGCTTACAGATGTGGGATTCTGTGCACATTGCCGTTTCTCATATGTGTCTCCGGACTACTGATCTGCCAGAGTTGGAACTGGTTCTTAAGAGAAGTCAAAATTAATTGCATAGTTCAGTATTGTGTTAACTGTAAGATGGCTTCCAACAGCTGTGCCTTACGAATATTCACACTGGCAAAATTAGCTCAATAAAAGCTTGATTAGAGTTCTTCTAAAGCTTTTCCATACTTTCTGTGCCTTGCAGATTAAAAAAAAACTTAATAATAAAGATCTAGTTAAACTTTGGTGATATGTCAGCATTCCACTCTAGAGCCCAATCGTACATGCAATGACAATGTATTTGAAGGCCCGTATGATGGAGAGAGCTCTGTTCTAGTCATAGGGCTTTTAAATATGAAATATGTTTTCAAAGAAGCATGTAAGTCTCTGCTTAGTTATAAACTCTTAAATTTAGGAGTAGGTACTCCTAAATTGTCTTGTTTTCCAACAGAACAGTAAACATCAGTGGCTTGATTAGAGAAGCACATGCTTGTTGTACAATCTAACCATGACAGTAGTCCTTTTGTCTGCTTCTCTGACCTTTCTTAAACAGTAAAACCTCTGAAATATGTAGTGATTCTGTATGCACATGTTCCTGTATTCTGGTCTTCACCTGGCTGTTTTTCCTTATTTTCTCAGGGGATGGCTCTAACTATAGAGATCTGGTTATTAAATTTGGTGCAATTGAGCCACTGCTGAGTCTATTGGCTGTTCCTGATCTCTCTTCTCTGGCTGTAAGTGCAGGATGATCAAAGTTATCAGTGTAAAAGTAAAAGAGCTCAAGCAACTAAGCAGTTTATAACCATTTATGTCAACTTTTGCAGTCTGGATATTTACGCAACGTTACCTGGACCATCTCAAACCTGTGTCGTAACAAGAATCCTGCGCCACCCATAGAAGCTATTGAGCAGATTCTTCCAACTCTTGTTCGACTCTTGCACCATGATGATCATGAGGTGTTGGCAGACACATGCTGGGCACTTTCCTATTTAACAGATGGCTCCAATGACAGGATAGAAATTGTAGTGAAAACTGGATTAGTGCCACAACTTGTGAAACTGCTGGGATGTAGTGAACTGCCAATCATGGTAAGCTGTCAGACACACAGATTGCTGTTGCTCAGTGAATAAGATCAGTTAGGATAGTGTCTGTGTAACTGGGTAGTGTTCATGTAACTGAATGGCTCTCATCAGAGGCGAATTGGACATTAGTTCTAGGTTTTGTGTAGGTAAGGCTTGAACTTCTGTCTTGTCTGGAGACTGCCTTATGTTGAGACACAAGACTTGCTGCTGGTGACCATCAAGCTTCTTTACTTAATCACAGGATTTAATGCACAGGCCAGCACAACAGCCAACATCCTGTAAAGCTTGCTTTTAACTGCAAACGACTGTTGCAAGTCCCAATTCTAGGGACAGTCTTTAGAAGTGGGCTCTATGCACACTGTCATTACAGTATAATAAAAGTGCATTAGTTAGTACTCAGGAGAAGGCTTTCCTAAGCTTTGTCATGGGTAGTTGTTTGCAGATTAGTCTTTGAGGGTGTGCAGTCTTTGCATGGGTAATGTCTGCATGCATAATGCTAATGAGCTTAACTCATTAGTGCAGAGCATATCATGCTAGAACAGGGGGCCATCATGTATGACTGGATCTGTTCAAACACCAACTGGATGATAATGATTTTCCTAAGTACTATGTCCTTTGTTTCAGACTCCTTCCTTAAGAGCTATAGGAAATATTGTCACTGGTACTGATGAGCAGACACAGCTTGTTATTGACTCCGGAGCACTCTCTGTCTTTCCAAGTCTCCTTTCTCATCATAAAATCAACATTCAGAAAGAAGCAGCATGGACAATGTCCAACATCACTGCTGGGCGCCAGGATCAGATTCAACGAGTTATAGACCATGGTCTTGTACCTTATCTCATTGGCATTCTGAGGAAGGTAAATAAGAACAATGTTTACTATGTGGACACTTTTGCTCTTGTTACTACTATGTGTTCAAATGTGCTACTTTTGTCTTCACAGGGAGACTTCAAATCTCAGAAGGAAGCTGTGTGGGCTGTGACTAACTACACTAGTGGTGGAACAATTGAACAGATTGTGTATCTTGTTCAAGCTGGTGTTGTTGAACCCCTCCTGAACCTTCTCTCAACTAAAGACAGCAAAACTGTGCTGGTTATCTTGGATGCTATTTCTAACATTTTCTTTGTAAGTAGATGCAGTGTATTCAACCACTGTCTGAAACTGTTCCTAATGGTTCTCCAGTAGTGGGTGCCACAACTCTTCTGAGGTCATTCCATGCTTGTCTTTTGCAGGCAGCTGAGAAGATTAATGAGACTGAGAAACTTTGCCTCATGATTGAGGAGTGTGGAGGTCTAGATAGAATAGAAGCTCTCCAGTCACATGAAAATGAAGAAGTGTACAAGGCCTCATCCACCCTGATCGAGAAATATTTCTCAGCAGAAGTAAGTGGCTGCATAAATATTTTTCCCACCTTTATTTTAGCCTAGCACTGACTACCAGCTTAAAATGCTACTGACTTTTTTTTCCAAAACTCTTCTCTTCTAGGAAGATGATGACCAAAATGTAGTGCCAGAATCAGCTGCTGACAGCTATACTTTCCAAATTCAGAGCAATGCTCCAAATACTTTCAACTTCTAGGTCTTGCATCCTCTGCAACCAAGTGGAAGGTGTTTGGCACACAGATGGCTGCCATGTCTTTGTCTTAATGGATCTTCTTGTTTTTACTGTGGGTTTTTTGTTACCTGTAGCACTTTGTCCAACTGAAACATACTTGAACAGTTCATGACTGTACATATGTGAATTTCTAACTGTAAACTTTGTTCTTTTCTAAGATACTTGTAAATACCTGTCTGTCTTCTGGCTCTTACTGTCCCTGTCAGGAATAACAGGCTTCTTGCAAAGCATGAGCCACTACTCTGGAAACTTCTTCATAACCTTCTATATAACCTAGTGCTACACAGGTTTTTAAAGTGGAGTTATATTTGATGCTCAATAAAGTGATATCAATACATTTGATCAAGCTGTATCAATTGCTTTCTTGAAAGGTGACTAATAGGGTAAGTACACTTCAGCAAAACCAGAAACAAGTTCTGAAGATGGTGGCTTCAAAAGGGCTTGCTCACCCCAAGCTCTGACTTGTGAGCATTGCTGCAGAACAAATGAAATGCTGCTTCTCCTGAGGGTATCTTACAGAAACCTGACTTGTTCCATCTTGTTCGTAACTGAGCTGAACTATATTCTGTTTGGAGATACCTGAAGACTAATAGCACGAATTAAATGCAAGGAATAGTGCGGAGGAGAGGGAAGTGCAGTAGTTAAGCGCTTGTAAGTATGTTCAGGTAGTGGGCATAGAGCATAGGAAGTGATGTGACACACTTGCCTGTTTTTTACGCTAAAATGAAAAATCATGAATCTACTATCTCTAAAGATGGCTGTATAGAGTGATATTTGGTAGGAGGAGTAGAGAGGAACTCTTGTCCTCCTCCTAGCCTCTTGGAAAAACTTGGGTTGAACAGGTTCACTAACTGGAACCTCCCTCTAATGTGTGTCTGAATAACTACCATAACTATGACAGCTCTCAACTCAGTTCTTAGAGCTTCTCTAGTTCTTGTGATTAGTGCAGAGAGGTCAGTTTTTCCTGGCTCAATCTGTCCTAAGTATGACTGACTTTGAAACTATGTGGCTTCAGTTATTAACAAAAGGTAGGGTAGGAAAAGCCTAAAGTGTAAGAAATCCTCTTACAGTTCCTGTGGGCTTTGCTTCTTCCTTCATGGAGGTGAAGGCAATAAAAACCCAAACCCTTGTATTTTGAATGTGAACCTGAAGAAAATCTGGTTATGTGATGTAAGTCTACTATTACCTATTACAGGTTTGCTTTCAAAGTTGTGCCCTCACTAACTGGAGGGTTGCAATTAAGTATGCATTTACAGGGCTTCTCTCTGCAAGTGGCTTGTTTGGGTTTTGAATGCTGCTGGTGAGTGATAATGTTAGCAGACAGATTGTACATTCACACATTCTATGGATAGCAGCAATAATGTTTCCTGTACAAGCATGGAGCAGTGGGGTTACTTCAGCCAAGCTATTTCCTCTGTCCAGCTTAGTGTGACCATAGAGACCCTTCACTGCTGTCTCTGTATTAATGGGGTGACAGAAGTTAACTGTAACAAAAGATAGTTGTGATTTCTTGCAAGACTAATGATGTCTTCATACTTGAACAGTTGAAGTAGTACAGCCATATTTGTGTCAGCTTTGGGGTACAGTAAATAAGCTTTTCTGTCTGTCTTGCCAGACAGACCAGCGGCTATTGTAACCCCATTGCATCTTCTGCTTGAGATGCTGATATCTAATTGCTAACCTTCTGTCTTGGTGTCTGTGCTGCCAAATGAAGGCTGAGACTGAGCTGTGAGATGTTCCCAGCCCTGCCAGCCTTCTGTACTAATGGGTGACACTGCAGGTGGCAGCAGCACCTGCAGAAGAAGCTGCAGCCAGTGCCAGACTGAGGAGCATAATGCCAGTCTAACACCACAGATACTGCAATGCCCTTGGGACCACGTTCTGGTGCTATCTTAGTGGTACTGATGCAGAGTGGAAAGAGCCATCTGCTGTGCAATGCTAAAGCAGGGGCAGAGTTGGGGAAACAACAAAATAGGGCTTTTAGGCATCTGCAGTGAAGCCTAGTGTGTCCTTTGCATTGTTGTCAGACCTCCTCCGTTTGGACCCAAAACCCTTAGTTAAAAAATGGTGCTTTTCTGTGTAACTGCAGAGAACTGAAAGAACCTGTATAAAAACAATTATTCAAGTCAGCTTTCATGTATGAAATAATAACTAGTTCTGTACGCTTCATACTTGTGGGTTTGTAAGGGTTATAAGGGCAGTGACAGGATGACTTGTGAAACATGCTGCAGAATTCCTGACTAGTTTTTCTATCTCTATAAAATGCCTCATTTTCCAGCAGAGGGTGCTGCAGGCGGCCTCACAGTCTCATTTGCTTCTGAGAGGTTGATGTAGAGTTTCATCCAGCCTGGACCACTTGGGTATGATGTACCTTATTTTTCCTGAAAGTATAGAGATAAAATCTATTGAGACATTGCCTGTGATTGCAGAAAAACATCTGAATACTAACTGATCAGTGTTTACCTGGATAAAACACTATCGGGTGTAACACTTTAGAAATGGCATGTTGGGGTACTGTTTTTTAAACAAACTCCCTGCTTTAATTGCTTCTTAGCCTATGTGCAGTTAATCTGGCTCTTCTATCTCTGTGTAGTAAAGGGGATGAGAATGAAGAATATTATTGAATAGCGTTATGTTCCCCTGAATGTTTCAGGATTATTATATAATGAGTTAATAATAGAACACCACAAATTCTTCTCTAGATGCCTGACAGCTCAGTAGCTTAATAATTAACTTTCTGAGGACCGGGACTTTGTTTCTTATCCAAGTAAAATGTGTTCAGCCAATCCACCAATGAGCCCTGTTCTTGGCAGCACGTATTTCCACAAGCAGCAATCTACAGCATTTATGAGTAAGTGACTGGGGTGAGTCACTCCTTATTCTAAGAAAATGCAAACTATTTTTGAGGTTAGGATCACAGTCACTCTTCAGGCTGCTTTAAAAAGTCCTAGGAGCAAAAAAAAAGGAAAGAACTACTATTTCTCCTGGTTCTTGGTTTCTTGGTTGGGTTTTTTTGTGTTGCCCAGCCAGAATTAAGAGCTACCTTTCTTTATTTGGTAAATGCCTCAGGACAAGGGCTGGAGTAGTTGTCTGGTGGCCTGTATATGGGTCTGCCAACAACTCTGTGCTGAGAGCAACAACAACAGACCCCTGCTGACATCAACTGGCTTGGAATGCAGTTGCTGCTAATATTTTATCTGCTGAGTGATGGCAAGGTTTCCTTCTGAGATCCCAGCAAGTGGAACCATCTCTGAAATCCTGGTACTGGCAGTTATGGTTCCACTTGCTGTTCCAGAGATGATGGGCTCTCAAAGAGGAGCAGAGGCTCTGCAGTCTGTTGTTCAGTAGCATGTCTGCTCACTTTCCACTACAGGAAGAACAGTTTAAATTGTGGAAAATCTAGAAATGGTTAAATTAGGAGAAATCTTTATTCTTTATTTCCCTGTGACTTAGACTGAAATAGTCTCTACAAGCAAAGCTGCTTCCTGCTGCTCTATACAGAATGATTTAGCTTGCACAGAACTACTGTGGTGTATCAGCAAAAAAGAGCAGCTGTAAGTTTTACAGGAAAAGGAATTCACTAGCCAACACTATTTCACAGATCTTTCGTTTCTAAATCTATTTTACAGTAGAGCAAACATTACAGGAAAGTTTTCTGGGGAAGTTCAAAAAGTAGCTGGTAGAATTAACCCTGGAGCCTGTCCAGTCCTCTAGTTAACCTGTGGCACCTCTGGTTGCAGTTACTGTTATGCTGAAGATAAGTTCATCCCAGCAGGAATGAATGTCTTGTGATAACATTTAAGCACAGGTTTAAACTTTGGGAGTGGGTGGAGTTTGGGGGCGAAAACTGCTATTTAAACCAGAAGTAATTAACAAAGGTTAACTGTGGCTGGTGATATTTGCACTACAGATGAAAATGTTTTGTCTCTCAAAACCTAATCGGGAACATACTAACCCTTTGGCCTGAGGTAAAAACATGTTCCCCTGAAAGTGCATCGAGCTTAGGAGAGAAGTCTAGCAAAGTCTAACAGTGACCCCCTCCTCAGGTTGGGAGGGGTGTACTCAACCAGCTGCAAAATTCAGGAGAAAAAGCATTCAGAAAACCACTCGGGCTACAGGTGTGCAATGTTGTTGCTTCTTACCAACACGGGCGTTGATCTGAGTTGGGTAGAAACTCAGCATGTAGACAGCCAACTTGCTGTGAGTTCTGTAGCACTTCATGTGGAATAAGGGTCACTGGATTCCAGTCCTGACTGTAGAGTACTGTCTGTCTCAGACTGGCTCCAGGAAGTGGACGCTCTTCCGCAGAAGCCAGAAGATTTCGTGGAAGAGCCATGGCCTGTTTCCAGGTTGCAGTTCACGCGCTGCCCAAGGGAGCATCATTAGTGGGAGGGAAGTGAAGTTGGGATTTAAAGGGATGAGGAGCAAAAAACTATAGTAGAGCTGAGAGAAATCCTGATAATCCATGTAAAGCAAACTTGTTTTAGTACAACAGTTTAATGTTGTCAAAGTTTAAATAATACAAAGGGCCAAATCCAGAAGTGATGCATAAATCATCAGGAAGGGAGTTTCAGTTGATGTATGAAATGCAAAATCAATGGCACTGCTTTTGCTTTACTGCTGAAGAGGTTGAATTACACCTATGAGCTCAACAAAAGAGACAGTGTAATGAGGATGACAAGTCGAAGGGTTCTACTTCATCCTTTCTGACTGGTATTTCAATGTGAGATGAAAATCATGGTCTCATCTTTCGAAGGAGAGATTTCAAGAGATAGGCAGCTTTCCACTATTTTTTTAAATATCTGATTTGTTACCTGAAGCAGACTGCTGTGTGTACTGTGGTCAAATAGCCACAGTACCAGGAGTATGTCATAATGCTCTGTGGGCATGTGGAAGATTGGATGTACAAAGTTATCACAAAATCTTGAATAATCTCCAAGGCACATTTCCACCATCCAAATCACTTCATTTTTACCCACTATATGAAACAGATGTAAAAATAGCTCTTTCATCAGTGGATGGCTGCAGAGGTCCAATTCTGTTCAAAGCAATACTGTGAAATCATTTGCAGAATGTTGCTGTTAATCAGAAGCAGCAATTTAGTGTTACGTATCCCTCTCTCCTCCCACCCCTAGCTCCCCTTCCCAATTCTGAGCAGGAAACGACACTTGGACAGAGCTCAGCATACTAACTTTCTGGATAGACTCTCTAGGAATGAGGAGGGACTTGAATTCTCTCCATATGTCATTTCCTTTCCCCTAATGGCTAAAAAAACCTCATTGCTGCAGTCCATATAACTTACAACAGAGAGAACATTACCAGTGTAGGAAAATAAAGGCAGGGGGATGGGACAGACAGGACATGGACATTCCATTGCTGAAGGACTGCTTTGCAAAATTTGACTTGAATCAGGCAGAGATCTTTCTTCTGCCTGGAAAGGCGGGTTTTTGCAGTCCCTAAAATGGAAGCTATTACCCCATCTGTGTATCGGCACCTGCAGTCAGTGGCCAGACATGGATTAGAAAAGGAAAAACAGAAGTAGAGGAGGGATGGTGACAACTGCTTGAGATCTAAATTGAGTAAGAAAAGAAAAATAGAGATGGTGGAGAAAAACTGACAATGAGGATCTAATAAAACAAATTTTAGTAGCAAAAATTCCAGAAATCACTTCAGGAAAATTAGTTTAGCCCACTCCTGCAACCAGCTTTTGTCCAGACTACCTTTAAAAGTGATTCTCCTCAGCATAACCACTAGCATATGCAGATACCTTACACTGCTGCAAAATACAGAACTTGATCTGCTGTCTCACACAGCGGCTTTGCAGCTGCCAAGGGAGTTCAGAGTGCCATAGTTACAAACAAAACCCAGCCTAGGAATAAACATGACCAACAAAACCCCCCAAAACCTAAAAACATTTTGCGTGAAGGGAAAACTTACTTCCACATAGCCAACCCAACCGTGTATTGGACTATGTCTTTCTAGAAATGCAATCCAAATGCTTGTTAGATTTGCGACAACCGAGCTGCGCAAAGCACTCTGCAGAACAAATGAGACGCGGCGTTCGTTCAAAGAAGGTGAATTTTGCAGGTAGTGATTAAGCCTGTAAGCACATAGGTGTAGCCACTCCAGAACCAGGTCCTGACATCTTGCCTAATTAGGAAGGACAAGACAAGGACATCTTGTTCCTCAATTCTTCCACTCAAAAGAAAAGGCAAACCAACCTTTCCTCCAGTTCTTTTTTTAAAGGGTTTCAAGAGCAAAATGAAAGGCTGATTCAAGACACATGGTGACAGATTTTGCTTTAGGTTACTTTTAGCACTTCACTAGCAGACCCACTAACCTACTTAAATATCTGTGCTGGCATGCAACCTTGCTTTGTACTTTTCAGGATGAAATAATTTTAGAGAGAACAGCTTCAATTCTCTCCAATTGATTTCACGATGAATTTGTGGGTGATTCTGTTAAAGCACAGAAGAGGTGAGTGCAGACTGGGGATGGCTTAGGTATTGTTGCAGTTCAGAAAGTGTTATGTTAGGGATTGGATAGAAAAGATGGAGGGTTGTTGTGTTTATTTAACCTGCAAACGCTTTTGTGTCACGATTGGTCTTATTTATAGATTTAGTTTTCATGTACTGTGTTTATAACTGTTCTAGGGGTTTTGGGGAGTCAGGAAACACCTCTGCTTTCCTTGGCTGCATGGATGGAAGATGCATCGTAGAACAATTTTTACTTCTTCCAAAGCACTGAATAGTGGCTGTGGCCCAAGCAGGATGTTAACCAGGCAGATCAAGAGATTAATTTAACACGGCAACTACCTTCCAGGGTATCCCTGTTGATCAACAGTGTCTCAGAGGTGAATTTATAGCAGCAGGAGCAAGTCAGCTTATGGCATCCCTGTGGCATCACTCTGTCAGTAGCTCCCCGCTCTTGGCATCAGCGTAAATGAGACTCAGGCTTACAATATAGGAGATTTTGCAGACAGAATCATTATTTCAAGTTGATGCTGGGCCATGGGGGATAGGAAAGATTACAGAAGGTGTGGTATTCCTTTAGTGGCTATATAGTAAGGCTTCGTCAAAACCAGTGCTGTATTCAGTTCTCCTGAATACTTTAGTTGGGCTGAGAGTCTTCCCAGTAACGCTTCCTTTGTCTAAACTGTGTCCCACCAGGACAAATACACAAGTTGAATCAGACAATATCTGGAGGCCGATGTTGTAGTACAGTAGTAAATTCTCAATACTTCTCACTCACAGAAGACTTTGTCTTCTTCTTCAAGTTCTTTTATGAACCTATTTATATCAGCCAAATAATTCTCAGGATGAGATTCTGCAGTCACTTCACGCACAAAACAACGTGAGAAAGTCCTCCAGAGCTCTAGCTGCACGAGGGAACATGTAGTTCTTCAGGAAATCTTCAGGAACCCTTAGTAATGTCGGTTGGAATACGTAGCGTATAGTTCTCAAAGCTAGCTGTCCAAAAGCCTGGTAAAGAAATATTATCAATAGTACTTTATGGATAAGTGGGAATAATGGAAGAATAATAAGGGACTTTTTTTCAGGAATGTAGCTTCTTTTTGACCCAGGGCTTTTGAAGACCCAGGTTTTACTTGGAGTCAGCGTTCCCACCAAGTTTGAATGTAAATCAGGGAAAATATTTTAGGCCTTAGATACTTCACCATCCTTGAAGACCTAGCAAGGTGTTGATTTGAGCTAGACAGCAGGGCTGGAACATGGGTGTAATCTCCAGTCTTTTGCCTAGGGCTTGTCATGATAGATTGACCTCTTTCAGAAAGTGGGTGTTAGCCTCTGGCCAGTACCAGGGTGACCAGAATGCAGTGTGATGCATCTGTTTATTCTGTCTTCAGTGCCTTTCTTTTTGAAATCTGCCTTTTTTCTTCTTACAAAGTCACATTAGGTTAGTGATGTCCTGCAGGACATGGTGAGGAAATAGCACGGCTAAAGATGTGCATGGAATATCTGTGCATCAGTTACTAATCTGTTCTGGATGGATGGACATAGAAGTTATCTTAGTGACTAACCACTGGAAAATCCTGTGATACGGGAGCTCATGCATTTTTCTGTAGCCACAGCTGCAGTCATTTCCCTTCAGAGACACATCATTTCCCCAAGACACATCCTGTCTCAGAGGGCTACGGTGTCTGCTGCTCCAAGCTTCTGTCCCCTGTTTCAGTAGCTAGCATATGGGTGGAGATTTCCTTCCTAGTTTCTTCTCCTGAGAAGCTTCATCTCAAGCTCCAGCTTGAGAAATGGATTGATTCTTGACCTTTCGAATAAACATTGTCTCTGCATGCCAAAGGGAGTCTTAGTGAGAACCAGAACCCCTGTCTAGACGTGTTTCTTCATTGTATAACTCCAATAGGTATGTTGTCCAGCGCTGGGTTAACTCTTTTTGTCTCTGAGTAGAAATGGTGCCAAACGAGATTATTTAAGCATGTGCATCTGAATACTTTAACGGAGTTTGTTCAGCTCACCAGCCACTCCAACAATGCTTTGGTCTGGTAATTTTCATAATCTGCAAAGGGAAATAAGGAATCTTGAAGGAAATAAAACAATCTGTTTGTTTTCCTGAAAATGAGGCGACTCTTTATACATCACTTGAGTTAGATCCTTCTGTACAGAAGTGCAGTAGGGAAGGTAACAGCTTCACAGAGGACAGAATTCCATTCAAGAGCAAAAAAGGATCTGCAAAGAATTTAGGAAGTACTTTTGCTACAGTATGAAGTTATGATTGGCTTAAAGAAGGATTAGACGGAAAACCCATGCCAAAGAGGCAGACTAGGAGACTAATACCCATCGCAAGCAAAGATGTTGATGGAGTAGGTCAAAGCTGCTTATCTTGTCTAATGACTAGATTTTACTGAGTAGTGTGTTGGGACATCAGCTTGGATAAGGTCTATTTGCTATTAGGTGCTCTTTTAACATGATAAGGGGAAGTCCTTGCTTTGAAGAGCCTTGCTGTAAATGATGGAATTTGGCTTAGGACAGACAGTGCTAAGTGAAAAGCATGGGGCAAGCAAACAAGCGGAGGCTTCCTCAACATGTTTTGCCAAGCAATAAATAGGAATGAGTTAATCAGGCAAATTAATAGAGAGGTGGGGAATGCCGATGTTTTAAATGTTCATGATTCTTCTTGTTTTGTTCTTTTTAAATTTATCAATTTTTTTTCCAACACTAACACAGCCTAAAAAAAATATAACTGATGTCATAAGAAAGGGAACAGACTTCTGCAACCATTTCAAATGTATTTCTTTTCCGATGAAACTGATAAATAGAGATCTGAAATGGGTGCCTAGTTGTATACTGCTCTGATACTTTTCTTCTCAGTGGTGGCAAAACCAGGCACTTAGCTTTAGCAGTTGTACACGCAATGGAAATATATCCCAGAGCAAAAGGAAATGGAGGTGTAATTCTCTTCTGATCCGCTCTATCTTTAATTCCATCATCCCTAGGCGTGGTGTCTGTAATTCGACCATCGGCAGCTCTGGGACGTTTAGTAACTGATACCTACTAGAAAGAAGTACAATCCAGATAATTTTAAGTATCTGTTTAAAAAAAAATCTCATGAAAATAGTTTAACCTTTTCATTTATTCACAAAAGCTTAACAAGACAGGCAGGACCCTCTTGATATCATCACAGAAGCTGGGGAAGAATGTGATACAACCCCAGCCAGCTCTTGTTACTGCTGAAGGAATGTGGTGTGATTAAACCTCTATGCAGAAAGAAATGGAATGTATTTCTTAAACGTTGATTTGCTTTGAATACGTACCACGTGCTGGGGAATGAGCTTCCCGTTTACTCTTCCATTTCTAAACTTGGAGAGGACCGCACCTCCAAAAAATTAAGTACAGCTATCCGCTTCTGAAAATGAATGTTATTTGGTTAAAGATGTTTGTTCACGTTTCCCAGTGTCCAAAACCACTAAATCCTTTGAGAAATATCAGTGAATGCAAAGCCTTCTTTTTCTTTCTGTTGGGAAATTCAGGAAGTCGAAGCCTCTTTTTGTGCAGCCGTAAGAACAAAAAGGAGTTTTTGTATTTCTAAATACTTCTTCCAAAGTTTCATTTATATGATGCCAACTATTAAATTATATTGTCCTTATGGACTCCTCTGTAACCCTGCTGGTGTCCTAAAGATCCCTTTTCTATACATTTTCCCCAGCCCTTGAGACTGTGCCTCAGTTGGTAAGCTCTGGCTGAAGAAGGCTGGATGGGACCTCCCTCCTCAGTCCAGCAGCAAGGTCGTTATCCAACTGTGGGGTGATGCAAGGCACTCCCTTCCCTCTGGATCTCTGCTAGCTACCTCATCTTGAAAGGATTTGTTCCTTAATGCTATCAGGCTAGAGTGAAACATAGATTGCTTGTCAGCAGTTAATGATGATATTTGTCTGCCTGTCTCACGAGATCAGCGCTGTAAAGCATAAGACCTTCTTCTCACCCTTGAAATAGAACTGCTTAAAGACAGAGTTTACTGTAAACTGTTGGCTTCTAAAACCTTAAGTAGGATCAGTGAAATATCTGTTTCTTTAATCAGAGAATATTTTGAAAACTTTGGGGACAGCTCTGGCACAAGAAACTCTGGATCTTAACATTGATGTGGAATTCTTTTGTTGGAAAAGTACCTCTTTCAATCATGAAGTACCGTCGGTGTCTCTGGTCTCCTACAACTGCTGCAGCTCTTGGCATTTTTCAAGGCTTCCTGACCTCTGCTGACTGCAGATCTTGCACAGATCCCTCAAGGAGCCACTCATCTTTAATTCTGCTTGGCAATTCTACTCAGTTTAGGGGAGCAATAAATCAAAGTCCTGATTTCATGACAGGACTGGGAGATATGATGGGACAGAACCATCTGTAGGACATCCAAGGAGCAGTCACTGTAATGCTGATATAAAGACAGAAGGGAAGGTGCATTTGTCTACCCAGCTGCAACCTGATCTAGGTCGTTTCTGCCTATCTTAACCAAGAGAGAACATAGTCCTGTTCTAAATGGGACAGTACCGTGCCTGCAGGTGCTAGTGAGAGACAAAGCACCTCTGCTCTCAGCCTGTGAAACAACTGGTGTACGGCACTTTCTTACATGTCACTCGTGCAGTCTGGATGTGTTGATCAAAAAGCTCAAGTCATGTCAATTAGTTAAAAATCAATAAATACGATCAAGTGTGGCACACGTTTAAAAACAAGCACAGCAGTAGCAGCAGTCTTGCAGCCAGTGCATTTTACACAGCAACCCCAATGCACAACCTCTCAGCTGATGCTCTAACACACACACACACGATGTTTCACAGTAGTTTCACTGAAAGTGAGCAGCCTGCCCAAAAAGCTTAGAAAAATTTATAGTTCAGCAAGTGGCTTTCTGAAAAGCAGCGTGGAACTCATTAAGCTACGTGACCTTTAAAAAACACTTTTTAATGAAAGCGTTAGAATGTGTAGGCACCTACTGAGCAATTAAACCCCGTACTTAATCCCGGCAGTTGTTATTTGAAAATATTGGCATTGCAATTAACGTCGGGCACACGAGTTATCCATTGGGTTTTCCCAATGGATCACGTAGCAAGAACATTATGTTTAACGTAACATTAAACAATTTCGTCAAATCATACTAGAATTATATTATCGCCATATCAGGTCCAGAGTGCACTGCAAGGCCCCAGAAACAAGTAATCATCACACTATCGGGAAAATCTAGACTAACCTAGAAATAAGTAGGTGAAAATAGAGCCTGGCTTCTGGGCAACAACAACCCCAACAGCCCCAGGTACCAGTATAGGCTGGGGACTGACCTGTTGGAGAGCAGCAGAGAAGAAAGGGACCTGGGGGTCCTGGTGGAGAGCATGAGCCAGCAATGGGCCCTTGTGGCCAAGGCCAGGGGCACCCTGGGGTGGATTAGAAAGGGGGTGGTTAGTAGATCAGGAAAGGTTCTCCTCCCCCTCTACTCTGCTCTGGTCAGACCACATCTGGAATGTTGTGTCCAGTTCTGGGCCCCTCGGTTCAAGAAGGGTGCAGAACTGCTGGAGAGTCCAGTGCAGAGCCACAAAGATGATGGAGTGGAGCATCTCCCTGATGAGGAAAGGCTGAGGGAGCTGGGTCTCTCTAGCTTGGAAAAAGGGAGACTGAGGGGTGATTCCATTAATGTTTGCAAATATGGAAAGGGTGAGCATCTTAACTTTCACTGTAGTCTCTCCAATTTCAGAGGAAATATTCTGAAAATAAAACTACATGCTGCTACAGCCCTCATTACCATCTGGAGTAATTTTTTTTGCACTTTAGGCCTTTCAAACTGTGAATCTCATGGCCAGCAATAGGTAGTTTAAAAGACTTTGAAATCCTATAAAATATTTTAAGATACAGAAAGGTAATACAAGGGTTTTATGATTCTGAAAGGCTCTTTCATATAAAAAGGTACCCAGAGACAAAGAATTAAAGATTAATCAGTCATTTTAAATTCTTGGTACCACTGTACATCAAAAAGAAACCCTCTTTATTCTTCTCTGAGGATGAACAGATGAAGAGCACAGGCAGGATCACTTTCAACGAATCATCAGCAAAAAGGCACCAGCTCAAATCCTAAGTTTTTTCTATATTTATACTTCTTTCAGGATTTTGCCTCATCTTGGTACCACCGAGTTCTTCATACTCCAAATAACTACTTGCATTTTGGGTATGACGGTAAGTGTTTCTGATTTTAAAAAGGAAAAAAAAAGCTCAAAGCAGATGCTGGAATCCCCAGAAAACTCTTCCAGTTGCTACTGAACCACTGGCAACCGGAGTCTATTTAATTTGGATACCGCTAGTGGTAAAGAGGAAAATTTGCTTGCCAGACCTGCATGGCCAAGCTACATCATTAAGTCCAACACTTAAAAATACGCTATTGAATGCTTTTAATCCAGACTCTCTGAATGATATCACATCACTCTACCTACGGCCAACAGCGAAAGCTGGTTAATGTTTATTCAGGCTAACTCTGACACAGCTAAGCAGCCCTGAAAATCTGTTATAGATCAGTCATTTTTATTAATCCCAGGCTGTGTTTCCAAAAGGAGTCTTTTGCTAGAACACTTTCAAGATACAGGCAGGTTTACATGCACATATCAAAAAATGCAGAGTGCTGTTAATATTGATTAAAGCAAGATATCACAAATTAATATTTAGCAAGGTCATTATGACAGATTGATATGGCGTGCAGGTCCTCAAGCCTGATGTCTTATAATTTCTTAAGTGACAGCCTGTTTGTAAAAATAAAGGAAGGAAAAGAAAAAGTCTTACAGGTGGCACTGAACTGATAGCAGCATATAATAAAAAGCGCTTTGTCATTCACATAATGTCTGGGGTAATGAAATGAATACACTTTCTGGCTTCCTCCAGTTTGCAGTGCCAAAGAACACTGTGTTATCAGCACAGATGGAGCATGCATGGTTCTGGAGAAGAGCCTGGTGCAAACTGCAAACAAGCTTCTTTGCATACCAATGAATCCCTGAGAATCAGACCTTTGCTGTCAAGCGACAGGTTTGGAAGCTCTATAAAAATGAACTAATCCCAGCGGTCTTGTTTGACTGCATGTTCTGTCAGCGCTCAGGACAAGCGATTGGGAAACATGGCATATCTTGAAGTCGTGGCTACTACTTTGGTAAGAGGTAGCAGGCAGACGAGTGATTTCATCCAGGTCCCTCTTACTAAAGTGGCATCAGGGTGGCAAGAGAGCTACAGTCGCCAGGATTAAAATTCTGCCCCCCCCCCCTTTTTCTTTCTAGAAAGTTTCTGCAAATAATTTTATGAATCAAAAAAAATCTTAAAAGCTACACATGGCTAACAAGGTAGAAGAGAGCCTAAGATGTTACCCACATAGTTACCCACATACTACTAAGTTTATAAAAACAAATCCCTTCTCCATCTGTCTCCCGCCTTGGCACACAGTTATTATTAATATATCATATATCATTTTGCTCCTCTTAAACCACAATGCTCTTTGCCAGCAGGCGTAAACTAAGTGTCTTGATTTTGCACAGTGATTAACTCAAGACATGCACGGGCGTGTACACCTGCACACCTCAGACAAAGAAGAAAGATGAAGACTTCAAATAATTAAGAGACTTCAATCTTTTCTTGAATTTGGTATTTTGCATCTTCTGGCCAGATCCTTCAACTTAAGATGCTTTTAGTCCCACTTAAAATCCAGCTTTCACAAAGCACATGATTTGCTCCTGCATGTCCCATAGTAGCTCTCTTAACTTATTCCCAGAATCCCAGAGTTACTGAAGCTGGAAAAGCCCTCTGAGCTTATCAAGCCCAGCCCAGGACCTAACATCACCACAGCAGCCAGACCAGCACATTAAGGGCCACAGCCAGGCTGTTCTTAAACACCTCCAGGGATGGGGAATCCACCACTGCCCTGAGCAGTCCATTCCAGGGTCTGATCACCCTTTCCATGAGGAGGGGCTTCCTAACATCCAACTGAAACCTCCCCTGGCAGCTTCAGCCCCTGCCCCCTTGTCCTGGTGCTTGTTGCCTGGGAGAAGAGCCCGACCCCCACCTGATTACAACCTCCCTTCAGGAAGCTGTAGAGAAGGAGAAGGTCTCCCCCGAGTCTCCTTGTACCAACATATCTTGCTCTTGCTAAACCAGGAGAACTTAATGAAACAGGGATTATTTGCAGTGATAAAAGCAAACCAGACTTAGCCCATACAAATAACAACTACAGGCAGATGCTTTTTGAACTGAATATTGGCAGTAAAACAACATGAAAGAAAACATTGAAAAAAAGACTGTAAAGTAGAGGCATACCCATCAACAAGCTCAGGAGTCTCTGTACCTTTGAACTCACTCCCACAACTCTGTACAGTCCTTGGTCATTTATACCTAGAATGCAGAATGAGAGAGGAAAAATAAAGGCGGCAGAAGGTCAACCACAGTTAAAATTAGCATTCAAGCTTTTCCTTGGTCAACAAATTCTCCTCAAAGACAGATAGACAGGCAGACTACATGGTGTTAACACAATCATGAGAACAACATTAGAGCACTGCAAGAAGCCTTTTGTTCTTCTGAGTTCTTGAGGTAAGTTCATGCTGTTTCGATAAGGGTTTTGTGTGCCTCAATTCCAGTTCAGAAGCTGAGAGTTGAAGCATACAGGGATAAACCTTTGCTTAAAAATAAAGAAAAAAGCATAGAGAAATCACTGGCTGTCTCTGAATTTTTTAAATGACATTTTGGAGATATCAGCAGCCACATTCTAATCATGCACGGACTGAACTAACAAATGTTAAATTAAGATTTAATAAACGTAATTTTGCTTTTCTCCCCAACTATGTGGCTGACAAAAAGAGTTTGGATAAAATAAAGAAAAACTTGAGCCTATTCCCAGTCCTCAAAACCCAATGTTTTTTTGAGTTTGTAAACGCTTTTCATTTAAGATACGAGGCCTCATTCCAATCCATTGTGGTACTAGTTAAATGCGGAAGTATCACCACAGGTTACTGAAATCAGTACTTCTGGGTTTGCTTGGGATTAATAAGAGTACCAGAACCAGAGAATTTTTTCAGTGCCTTACTCTTGTGTGGACACGGAGCCCTCTCCTGTCATTCCTCTGTGCCCTTCCATCTTTTCATACACACTCACTCCTTTACCCTCCTTCATTTGCCTATTTTACCCCTTTTATTTGGGCTTCTTTACTCCTTTCCTTTTGCCTTCTTTACCCGTTTTCTTAACCTGCTTTTGCTTTCCTTCACCATACCCAGTTCTAACCCCAGGGAAGGAAAACTAGGAATATAAATTGAAGGGAAAAGGGAAGAAGGGGCAGGGAAGGAAAAGGGCAAACTAAGGTATATCCCTGCCTGCAGCGTTCTTTCAGAGCCCATACAGAGGGAGGTAAAATGTTATAGCCCCGAAGCTGGCCCACGTGTTTGAGGCCACATAATAAGCAGCCAACTCCAACACTACAGTACTCTACCTTTATATTCACACTGGCCTGGAAGAGTAGAAATGCCACAAAATACCTGTGTTTCTATACCAAGGAGATCTTTCAAAATAACAGATTACGTGGTTTTCTTACTCAAAATATCCTTCAACAAAGGAAGGCTTGTGGAGAGTTCCCAGATTCAATACCAATCCGTTCCAACCCAGAGAAGGAAAATTAAAACCAGTCATATGAGAGAAAGTTTCTTCCCAAATAAATATTAGATGAAGGATGTAAAAACCATTAGCCTCTTAATGAATTACTGTGAGATGCAACCATAATACACAGCAACAATTCTCAATGCAGCAGAGAGAACTTCTCTACCTCCTCCTCCTCCTGCGTAGCCTTGCTACACCTTTTCCTTCTTTTCTCGTCATCTAGTCTTGTTCAAACAGTCTGCAGAGTCCTCAGACATCTGAGACCTCTGGAAGCCTACTGAACTCTTCCCCATTAGCACTCTTCCCCATTAGCACTCTTCCACAGCTGACCGGCTATAACAGCAAATGCTACCTCTCTCAGTTGCTCTACCTGAGCAAAACTGGCTCTTTTCTCTCCACAAGCCGCAGGCACCACTGCAATGATGTTGCATCTCAAGGTAGATGCCAAGCCCAGAGTTGGCTCAAATGAGGAGAACAAGCCTCATATCCAGTGTTTTACCTGTGGCCATCAAACTCCACAACTCTAGAGTATGCTCACAGGTGAGCTGTGCGCAAAAGGCAGAAGCACAAAACCCAGCTAGGAGGCAACAGTCTTTTCTAACCTGAACGATTCTATATGAAAATATGAAGTTAACAACCCAACCAATCAAGCCTTCCAATGATCCCCAGAACAACAGTACGACATCATGCCACGCACCACTTCAAGACTGCCAACACTAAAAAAGAAAATAAACACAGTCCTTGATTGGCTCCAAAAACAACCGGATGCACTAGGAATTGGTCTCCAGAGCAGCAATTATTTTTTGACTTCAAATTTCTCAGAGGTGTCCATGAAAAATCCTGATACAAAAGTAACACCAAGCTTCTAGTGCTCTGCCAAAACGCATCACACTTTTTTTATACCCAGCCCTCCACTACTTTTAGTGCCACAGAACAAGCCTTCTGCATCGTATGCAAGAAGCCAAAAAGCTGAAGAAAAACTGTCACAGTCAGACACAGCTCGTCGCTTGTCTCAGAAATTGTTTTGTGACTTCCTTTGCTTCAAACGTTAAAACTAGGGAGAAGCAAACCATGCTGATCCCCAAACATTTATCTATGGGCTTCAAAATAAATAAGATGGAACCTACTGCTCAATATTAAGAGAGACATGATATGAAATCATGGCAGTGTGGAAAATAAGACTCTCTTCCAGCAATAACCATGAGTCTGTAAGAGTAATTATCAGGTAATTGATCAGCTTCAAATTCATCAACCTGAAGAGCTTACTGCTGGCAGCCATCGAGAAGTGCAGTGAGAAATTAGTATTTCAGCAGAGTTTTAAATGATAGCATCAAACATCTTTTTAAAGTGTGTTTTTATTTAAACTACACAAAACTAGTTCAAAACAGAACAGTACAGCTTGGGCTATAAGATGTATGGCATGTTTCAGATCTCCAGCATGTCCAAGACCGACAGAGGCTGGCAGCCACAGAGCACAATCGACAGGATGAGTCAGTGCAAGGCACAGTTTAGCGCTCACTGGATCGCTGAAAGGTTCAGGCGCTGGGGCTGCTGACTCAGCCAGGCTCTACTGGCAACTAGGAGCAGTAAAGCCCCACAACATCATTTCTTTTGTATTTACATGATCTCTAGAGTATCAGTCAGACAAGCATCTTACTTGGCACAGGTACACAGCTTGTGCAACACTGCTTAGAAAAAGGAGGTCTCGGGGGTAAACCAGTAACTCGTGCCATGGTAAGTAAGGTGCCCAGGCAAGGCCACTTTGTGCCTGGTGGTGCACGTGAGGCTGGTACAGGCTGTTCATACAGCTGGAAATGCAACTCTTTACATCAACCTCATGGCACAGAAACAGCCGTACAAGTGACACTCTAAATTCAGGGTAATGCCAGGTAATTTTTTCACTAAGGAAAAAGGTTTTCTACTTCCTCCTCAGCATCTTAATTCTTTCTCGTGAGCAGACAGCAAACACACAGCTCAATGCTGCCATCTCTCTCCGCAGCTCAGATTAGCAGCTCTGGTAGTTCTACAGCTCAAGCCAAACATTGTTCTGGTAAACACCTACCACATCCTCCCTAAGGTACAACCAACTACAGGCGTGCAAAACCCTGCACAGAGTCTTCACTACCAGAGCAAACAGCTTTTTGCCATTTCTGTACACTCTGAACACGTTGTGTGCTTCCCAGCACAGAGTTAAAATAAAATACTCCAAACAGACCCACAGAGCATTCGCTCAGCAACGCAACAGGGGTGCACAGTCAACCAGCATCGTGCTCGCCGTGTGCGAGACAGGCTGCCTCTCAGGGTGATCCTGCCAGGTACAGCAATGCCAGTGTTGTATAAGGCCCTGCTGATGCAGGAGTTTACTCACATGCTAATCAAGGCACTGCCTTTGAGTCCTCTATTCATTCAGAGCAAAAAACTGCTTTCTTGGATTTATAAACGGGAACATAACTGTGGAAAAAATTATTCAGCCATTGACAAGTTTATGTTAATCATCTCTGTTATGCTCTTCTCTCTCTGAATACCAGACTTTCTCTGCTATGACATGACGAGATTATTCTCAGTTTCCACCCACACTAGACTGTCCTCTCTTTCCACCCACGCCAACCTCACACCCATTATGATTAAAAGGGATAAAAAACATGGCGCACAAGCATCGTCTCTAAAGAAGCATCTGTCCTGTTTTCTCCTGCCGAGCAGAGCTTGCCTTTGATGTGTTATCATTAAAGGCAAATAATCAAGCCAAGATTGTTTTAAGGAAATGTATAGGTATCATATCAGCAATCTGAAAGAAGGATTTTCTTCATCACACAACTACTTTGCCAAAACTTTTGAGGCAAACAACCAAATGTTCTCCTGACCTTCCATTTGTTCAGCTCAGCAGGCATCAGCAGGATCCTTCAGGAATGAGGGATGCTTCAGTTAGTCTCATGGATAAATTCAGGACTTTGTAATGCTTTTTTCTTTGCTTCTTTTTGCCCTTTTTTTTTTTTTTTTTAAATGTAGTTGACATTAAATTCAGCACTGACAAAAAGAAAACCACCAAACAAAACAGCGGCTTGAAATGCAATGGACAAATCAATTGAAACTGAGCTAAAGTGGATTGCCGAGTTCTTGGAAGGCAGCACCTCACCTAAACACCATTTTGAACCCTTCCCCAGGTAAGGAAATATTTACTGAATACTGAATTATTTATTTTTTTCTTAAGTACCCACCAAAACAAGGTAAGTGTCATCTTCATTGGTAATAATCACTGTAAAGTACTCCATGTGGTCTACTCAAGGTTATTATTATATGTCTCGATCAACTCCATTAGGTTAGGTTACACACGTGTTCTGAACCTTCTTACGTGCTCCTAAATCAAGGCATAGAGCACACAGGAAACATGAACCAGCACTCCCTTGAACCTATTCGCCCCCAGCCATAAGGAAAGACAAACATAGCTAACTCATTTTTCTAAAAAGCCACTTCATGAAGAAAGTTCTCTTGCCTTTTTCCATTGTCACGTTCTTGTTACCTTGAAGGGTATTTTACTTGAAGAGAACTCTCTGAACATTTCTAGAGCTAATAAAATACTAATGCACTCCCCAGTGCTTACAGGAAACATGGTCTGTGAGGTAGTGTAAGGTCATCAGCCACTGTGCTGTGGACCAAAACCTGTCTTTTATTACATGATCACATAGAATCATAGAATCGTTGACGTTACAAAAGATCTTCAACATCATTAAGTCCAATCACTAATCCAACTGCCCCAAGGCCACTGCTAAACTCTGCCCCTAAGCTCCAGATCTTCACAACCTTTAAACACATCCAGGGATGGTGATCAACCCCCTCCCTGAGCAGCCTGTTCTAAGGCCTGATGGCCTTTTCCAGGAAGAAGTTTTTCCTGGTGTCCAACCTAAACTTCCTCTGGTGCAGTTTGAGGCCATTTCCTCTTCTCCTGTCACTTGTTACTTGTGAGAAGAGACCAACCTCCACCTCTCTACAACCTCCTTCCAGGTATTTGTAGACACCAATGAGGGTTTGCAGTGAAGACGACTTATCTATAGGATGCAGTGTTATCTGCATTGTTTCCCAGTTCAAATGTTCAGACTGTAAATCATAGGATGGTTTGGATTGGAAAGGACCTCAAAGATCATCTAGCTCCAACCCCACTGTTGTGTGCACAGATAACTCCCACTGGACAAGGTTTCTCTAAGCTCCATCCAACCTGGTCTTAAACACAAAGTGATGGAGCATCTACCACTTCCCTGCACAACCTATTCCAGTATATCATCCCCTCACATTGAGCAGCATCTTACTCATTTCTAAGGTAAATCTCCCCTTTTTTAGCTTGAAACCATTCCCCCTTGCACTATCACTACAGTCCCTCACAAAAAAAAGAAAAAAAAAAATCTCTCCCCAGCTTTCTTGTATGCCCCCTTCAGATACTGAAAGGCCACAATGAGGTGGCCTCTCCAGATCCCTTTTTTCCTCCCCCCCAGGCTGAACAACCCCAACTCTCCCAGCCAGTCCTTTAGGAGAGGTGTTCCAGCACCCTGATCATTGTTAACCTGTCCTAAGAGGCCCGTGACTCCCTTGTGTTGACAGTTCCAGAGCTGGACACAGAACTCCAGATGGAGTGTCACAAGAGCAAAGGTGGAGAATCACTTCTATCACCCCGCTGGCCACACTTCTTTTGATGCAGGTCTCAATCCAGTTGTGCTTTCGGCTGCACACTGTTGACCTGCATCTAGCTTTTCATCCACCAGCACACCTTCTCTGCAGGGCTGCTCTCACCCAGCCTGTATGTGTGTTTGGAACTGAAACTTTTAAAGCAATGAGGTGGGCAAACCTTATTTGAAAATTCTTCCTAAGAATAGAATGAGTAAATGACCAGATAGACCACAGTCTGACCTGGAATAACGTCTTTGATGCATCAGACAGGACTGATACAAACAACAAAGGATTTCAGATAATTCCTGCTGTTCAAATGCCAAATTCTCATTACAAAGGCTGGTGGGTCTTGCTAATCACACTGCATTGTAGTTACATGCTTTGGAGACACTGCTTTTCAGCAAGAACCTGCATCGAGAAGACTTGTGGCCACCCCATTCTTCTGTTCAGCTACCTCATTTGAGACAGACTGTGACACAAAGAGAAAGATTCAGCCCTGTGCAGTGCTAATTCTCTAGGAAAAAAAGATACAATTCCTGAAAAACTGTCAATTTCCCCTTTGGATGTGTAATGGAGAGTCCTCAATGTAGGAGGAAACCATAATTCACGAAGTGAAGTGTGAACATCTCTCTTAACACACTAGCTGTAACCCAAGTTACACAGGGTCTGTGACACAATGCCTCTCTGCAACCATAATCCCAACTACCTCTTGAACAGTGTCCAACCCTGGACGTACAGCAATGAGGACACAGAGCAGTCAGCCTCACAGCATCTTTGTCTCTGGTGTAAGACAAACTCCACTAGATGAACTTCAATACTTCTTGTTATTCACTTGCCTTCTCAGCTCCTGATCTTAAGTGATTAAACAGAAAAACCTCTGTTCAAAATCCAGCAATTCAATACTGAAATTAATTAGTGTGTTGCAGCAGCAAAACAAAGGTACAGGAATTGCCTACAAGGCACTGGGTTTTTTCCTTTGCTGTTGCACAAAAACGTTTGCTCCTCTGTCAAGAGAGGTGCCATTACTCCCTTCTGAGCACAGCTTGAATATACATTTCTTGAGGAAAAGCCATACATGAAAGACTGAGACTGGACAGAACCACAGAATCACAGAATGACCACAGTTGGAAGGGACCTTAAAGATCATCTAGTTTCAACACCCCTACACAGGCAGGGATGCCTTCACTACAGCAGGTTACTCAGGGCGCCCCAGCCAACCTGGTCTTCAACACTGCCAGGGATGGGGCAGCTCCAGCTGCCTTGGGCAACCTGTTCCAGCATCACACTACCCTCACAGCAAAGCATTTGTTCCTCATGTCCAACCTCAATCTCCCCTCTTCAAGTCTAGAACCCTTTCCCTTTGTCCTCTCACTATGCACCCATGTCAAAAGCCCTCCCTCAGCTTTACTGTTGTCCCCTTCAGAGATATTGGAAAGCTACTAGAAGGTCACCTGGGAGCATCTTCTTCTCCAAGTTGAACAACCCCAACTTGCTCAGCCTGTCCTCATAGAGGAGGTGCTCCCGTCCTCTGATCATTTGAATTGCTCTCCTCTGGACACACTCCAGGAGCTCTATGTCCTTCTGAAGTTGAGGACTCCAGAACTGGACACAGGACTCCAGGTGGGGTCTCACCAGTGCAGAGTAGAGGGGTAGAATGACCTCCCTCGACCAACTACCACTGCTTCTTTTGATGCAGCCCAGGACAGTTGGCTTTCTGGGCTGCAAGCGCACACTGATGGCTCCTGGGGAACTTCTGCTCCACCACCACCCCCCCCAAGCCCTTCTCCTCAGGGCTGTCCTTAATCCTTTCTCCTTCCAATCTGTATGCATGCATAAGACTGACTTGACCCAGGTGCAGAACCTTGCACTGGCCCTTATTGAACTTCATGCAGTTTGCACAGCCCACTTCTTGAGCCTGGCCAGGTCTCTCTGGATGGCCTTCCTTCCCTCCAGCATGCTGACTTCACCACACAGTTTGGTGTTGTCAGCAAACTGACTGAGAGGCATTCAATTCCACTGTCCATGTTGCCAACAAATATTTTAAACAGCACTGGTCCAAGTACCGACCCTTGAGGAGCAGCACTCATCATACTTTGGACACTGAGCCATTGATCACAAGATCCTGACCTGGTCAGTGTAGTCATTGTAATATCTACCATGGTAAGTCTTTCCTGGAGATCAACAGGAGACCAAATCACAAAGAGCAGAGCAGCTGCTCCACCCCCTCCATAAACAATACAGGGTGACCAGTACCTCGTGTTTCAACAGCGCTGATGCATTTTTTGATGATTGTGAACCCTATCTTATCCAACTGTGCACCTACAAGAGGAAAAGAAAAAAAGAGATTGAAACATTTGAAAGCACCAATTCAGTTATGTCTTTCACTGAAAAGTCAGGCTGAACTGAATCATGCAGCTAGAGCTTCTCAGCCAAAACTAAGTATTACAAAATGGGAATTCTTCACTACTTTTTCTACAGAAATACCCTGTTTCTCCTTCACAGCCCTGCTTGGCTCAAGCAAAGGCTTATGCTGGTGGTAGTGGTTTCACTGAATCTGTTTGCAGCAGCAGCCTTTGAAGAATGGGATCTCTGATTAGGCGCATATGTTGGCAGATGCAGACCAGAATGTAACAGTACTAACTGCAGCATCGACATCTAGAGTAAACCAAATGGGACAAGGAAGTACTTATGATGTAGAAACATAATCACCAGGCTTTTTTGAAGCAGGGCTTTTTGTGAGCCCTAGTCTAAGCCAAAAAAGTCCCACACTAAAGCTACAGGACACATGTATATCATTTTACAGCAGTTAATGATCTGACTACATAACAACAGATGCATTAACAGGGCAACAGCTGAGATCTGGCATGCCTTTGTTGTTCCTATCTTGTGGGGTTTTTTTAATTCACATCCAAACTTCTTTTAAAAGCTTAGATGGCAAAACAGCCCTTCCTCCAGATATCTGGCCTTCTCATTCCTGGGGATCTGGCTTGCACGACAAAAATAAAAATCTGTGAAAAAATTTCTATTCATAACACCGGGGATTGAGGTTTAATGAATAATTAGATTTTAAAAGAAGAAAAAGCAAGAATAAGTTGCCTGTGAACTGTTTTCTCTCATACACTTTGCTAACAGCATTTAAAGGAAGTCATCTCTCCTGTCTCTGGATTAGGGTTTACCTTCTTACACACTTGCATTTATTTTTGCTGACCTTAATGTTCAGCAGTGATTGCTTTTCAAACTGCAGTTGGGGAGGTTAAGAGATGTGTGCACACAATCTGGACTAAGAAACTGGGATATGTTTATATAAAAAGGAATCTTTTTATTGAGTCCATCTGAAGAATTAAGTCAACTGGCAGAATCACACTGTCTCTCTAGGTTTTGTTTAGTCTTTCAATTCTTATTGATGTACTAAACTACATTACTGTGGAAATCTATTAACTACAAATCCACCGAGTATATTCTGACTCAAGATTAAAAACCAAAAGTTTAATTGCACTATATACAAGATGCCTTTCTCAATCACAGAATCCCAGAATGATTGAGGCTGAAAAAGACCTCTGAGCTCATCCATCCCAGCCAATGACCTATCATCACCACAGAAGCCAGATCAGGGCACTAAGGGCCACAGCCAGTCTGTCCTTAAACACCTCCAGGAATGGCAGACTCCACCACTGCCCTGGGCAGGCTACTCCAGTGTCTGATCACCCTTTCGTGAGGAAGAGCTTCCTAACATCCAACTTAACCCTCCCCTGGGTTGGCAGTAGTTGCCTGAGAGAAGAGGCCACCCCCGACCTGTCTAGAACGTCCCTGCAATAAATTATAGAGAGAGATCATCAAGTCCAGACTAGAAGTTGAGTCTCGTAACAGGTTAACAAAAATCAGAATTCAATACTTACTTCCCTCTTGTTTTGCATTTGCTCTACTGGAAATGATGAACAGCTAATGTAAAGAGTAAAAAAACATATGTTACCGTCAAGAATTTCATTACAGCAGAGACAACCCACCCCCAATCTCACTGCTTAGTAGGCACAAACAGAGCTGTTTACAGCTAGAACATATCACCTTTAACTACAGCACCTCAAACAAAAGGACCAGAGTTCCACGTGCCCCCAGGAAATAAATAATTGCACTTCTCTAAGAAGCTAAATTTTTAACAAATTCTCAAAAACATCAGTCCTTGGGGAGCAGAACCATGTCTTAGCCACTGAAATTAACTGTGATTTATGTGCTTCACATGACTATATTTCTCTGCAGGTTAATTTCCCACAGTTCAAGTTCACTCAAATCATTGGGAACTGCTTTGATGAATCCTGAGAGTTGTGTCCCAGCTCCACATTGTTGAGAGCTTACAGGGGAGTCCAGCTCAGACAATACGTGATGGTAATCAACGCCTCTGCAGATGAAATAAGACTAGGAACAATGCTGTCAATAAAACTTACTGCTAAAATCCCAAGTAGCCAGCTGCTGGGGACATGACTGTGTCGCTGACTAGAAAACCCCATTATTTCTGATCCACAAGACCAATATAATATTTATAATCATAGGAATAAATCTGTGCTGTGTTTCAGTTCTATACTTGAGACCCATTTCCTGATGAGAACAAGAAATTAAGCAAGTTCAAGCTCATTCCTATTGAAGGACTTGTTTTAATCTAGTTTTTATAAATATATTATAACACCATAAAACCAACTTGTGCAAGTCTTGGCACTGGAATGCAGTCTGTGGAATTACAGAAAGCTCAGAACCACTGAGATTGGAAAAAAACCTCTCAGATCATCAGCTTCAGCCATCAACCCCACTAACCATGTCCTTCCTCAAGCTTAGGTGTCCAACATCACAATTTTTCTGCGCACATCCAGGGATGGTGACTGCATCACTCCTTTCTTTGTAATCACAAGGCCAATAGAATATGCTTATACTATGCATTTTCCAGAACACTAGTATCATCACTGTGATGGGAAACCATTAATAAAAGTCGATACTGTCATTACAGTGAAACATCTTCACTGGAGTCTCCTTCACTGGAGACGTTTAAAACCCACCTGGATATGTTCCTGTGCGACTTGGTCTAGGTGATCCTGCTGTGGCAGGGGGATTGGACTAGATGATCTTTCGAGGTCCCTTCCAATCCCTAATGATTGTATGATTCTATGATCTATCAGCCCAGCAGTTATGCACACTGAACTTCACCACATCATTCACGTCTCCCAAGTTTTACTTCACTTCTTCATTGATTCTAGCATTTTGCAAACTACATAAGACTGGTTTACTAATGTATAAATGGAATCATTAAGCAGAGTGTGAGAGAATAAATTAATATTTTTTTTTAAATGACACTTACAGCTTCTTTTCCATCCAAGGCTTCCATCCACAGCTTTCTGTCTTCCTCAGAAAATGCTTGCATGGTCACGGGAACTCCAGGCCTGTAAATGGTAGAATCACAGAACCACAGAATATCTCTGGTTGAAAGAAACATTTAAGACCATCAAGTCCAATCTTCAACCCATCACTGCCAGATCAACCCTAACACCCCTGTCCCTCCAAGCACTACATCCATCTGCCTTCTAAATGCCTTCCGGGATAGTGACTCCATCACTGTCCTGGGCAGCCTGTTCTAATGTTTGATAACCCTTTTGGAGAAGAAATTCTTCCTGACATCCAGCCTAAAGCTTCCCCTGCACAGCTTGAGGCCATTTCCTTCAGTCCTATCGCTTGCGCTCTGGCTGATCCCCTCCTCACCCCAACCTCATTTCAGGTAGTTGTGGACAGTAATAAGGTCTCCCATCAGCCTCCTTTTCTCCAGGCTAAACAGCCCCAGTCCCTCAGGTGCTCGTCACAGCAATTACGCTTCAGATCCTTCTCAACCCTCACTGTTCTTCTCTGGACCCACTCCAAAATGTCCTTGTGAAGGGCCAAGAACTGAACACAATATTCAAGATGCAGTCTCACTAGCGTGAGTACAGGTGAACGATGATCTTCCTGCTCCTGCTGGCCACACTATTTCTAATAGAAGCCAGGATGCCATTGGCCTTCTTGGCCATCTGCATACCTGTGTACCAACACCACAGAGTAACTGCATTTGCTAGTAGCTAAAACTGTCTTGACAAATTCTACTTACACCTCCAAGAAAAAGCACTTTAGAATCATAGAATCATTAGGGATCGGAAGGGACCTTGAAAGATCATCTAGTCCAATCCCCCTGCCACAGCAGGATCAC
>JAOXOE010000787.1:8090574-8104487 GCA_028565055.1 Phoeniculus purpureus
GAGAAGGAACTTCTTCCCAGTGAGGGTGACAGAGCACTGGAATGGGCTGCCCAGGGGAGTTGTGGAGTCTCCTTCACTGGAGATGTTTAAAACCCACCTGGATATGTTCCTGTGTGACTTGGTCTAGGTTAGCCTGCTCTGGCAGGGGGGTTGGTCTGGATGATCTTTCGAGGTCCCTTCCAATCCCTAATGATTCTATGATTCTTTCAATTCCAGTGTTTTTACCACCATTTTGTATGTTTCTGTGTTGAGTACATCAGAGATGTGCAAAACTTACAGTGCAGTCACCCCCTTCTGTTCTTACTGTGATTTTTCTTGGTGGTGTGGATTTGGAAGTATCATACACTCCCAGCCAGAACTTACTATTCTTTATTCCACCCTCCCCGTGTAAATTGGTCACTAAACATTTTATGTCCTAATCTGTGATTATGTGAAAATAGGTAGGTTTGACTGCTTTAACTTAGGATAGCAATGACAGTTATCTGAATGAAAGCCATCAGGCTGCTTTTATTGAGCAGAAAGATATTTTAAGATCAGTTTGAAGTCAGAAGAACTACATGGGCACCAGAGTATATTGAGGTGAACAAAGGTTAGTGCATTAATTTAATTAGTTCATGTGGTCGTGTCAAATTGTTAACAAGTAAAGGTGCTTTGATAGCCACAAAGCACAGTTAGGTTGCTCTGTAAAAAGTGGCAATAAATATCCCACGGATAAAACTGAAATGAGCTGGAAGAGTGCTGGTGGTGAAGAGTGAGAGGTAAAGCTGAAGAGCTGTTAGATCTGGTTTTTCTCTTCCTTACTGTAAGATTCCAGGTTTCCTGGCAGTGTTTGCTAGTTAGAGAAATAAAATAAGTGGATCCTGTGCAGAGATGGGACAGCATCTCACCTCCTGTCTTACTCTCTCTCTTGTTGATTTTACAGTCTAGTCCTTACAGTACAAAGGTGGTACTCTGCTTAACGGTTATAGTGTTGAATGTGGAAGGTGCTCCTTTTTTTTTTTTTTTTTAGCAGTTCCTGGAAGCTCTTGTGATGCTAACAGTATTTCTCAAGATCTGCGTTATTTAGAAAAAGTCAGAATAGTCCTGAGTTTTGCAAAACTATGTGGAATCACCAAACCTGGTTTTTGTAGTAAATAAATCTAACAGTTAAATGAACACAGTAGAAAAGAGTATTTTTTATCTAATCCTAAGTTCTCCTTAGTGTTGTTGGAAGCGGGACTGAAGTTTATGGATAGCAGAGGCTCACTGTAGGAACAGCATTATCACTTGGCTAATAAAGTACCTACCTGTGTGTTTAAGCAGCAAGGCTATGGTTTCACAGTTGACTTAAATCATAGTACGATTTTTTAGGTCAGGGCTGTTTCTTTTTTCTCTGTGTAGTCCCTGGCATTGCTTTTGTGGGCCCTCCCTTGTACACGGTACTCCAGGGACTGTGTAACTATGTGATGAGCTGAAAACTAATCCTGCCAAGAAAAAAACCGAGGACTTTTTTTTCATTGAGAGAGGGGGATGCATGCAAGAAGCTGAAAAGCGGGCAGGACTGCCTTTCACCAGCAGCCTATGGTTATATAGACTTTGGTCAACAGTAAAACAATGGTGTTCCTTCATGTAAGGTGTGTTTGACTTAATGACACATGACTTAGTAGAACCTGTACTTAAGAAATCAGAACCAATAAATTACATAGTAGGTGGATTAAACTTGTCCAGTCACAACAAAGTCAATAGGATTGTGTCTAATCAGGTTGTGTAGGGATGATGGATGCTCAGCCCTCAATATTTTCATCAAAGTCTGAAGTGCGTGTGTGTATATATACACTCATATGTACACTTTATACTTGCAGATATTTATACACATACCGATTGGATGCGGATCACACAGTTGCTAAAGAATTGTAATGAACAACTGAAAGGCTGTATGGAGCGGTCTCAACTGCTTATTTCAATGGGATTGGCTTCAGTGGCAAAGTTTTATTAGTCTAGATACAAAGTTAGGTATCTATCTTCAAGGATATGTGATGGGGGAGAAGGAAGTTGAAGATCACAGAGGGTTTGGAGGAGGAAATCGTATTAGGAAAACAGTTCTATAGGATCTCAAATTAAAAGAGCAGAAGGTCCCAATGTTCATCTTTGGTTGTAGAATCAGGAGAGCATTGAGTAAGAAGCCAGTAGAGGATTTTCCTATGTAGGTAACATATGGGACGTGTGTAGGAGCTATATGGGAGATCTGCTGACAGTCCTAATGAAACTGCTGAGAGTGGGAAAGAAAAATCCTGGTAATAGAAGAATAGCAAGTAATTTGTAGATTTGTACTTTACAGTTACCTTTAAAGAGTTTAAGGCATCCCATAATGTCAGTCTGTGTCGCTAAACTAGCTGAGTAACTTGGCTACTGGTGGCAAATGATTTTCTCCTTTCTTTTTGCTTTTTCATTCATTAATCGCACAGAAAATCTGATCAGGCCCCAGACTGAAGACATATTATATTTTATAACCTTAAGGTGAATAGGCTGACCCCTAAAAGACTTCTTTTATGTTTTGTTCTGGTTTATCTCATGGCCTTTGAAGTGCTGTCCTTGCTTTGCCATCTTACTTGAAATGACACCACACCAGTAAGGCAGACCTTTCTTGCGGGTGGTTAAAAAGGTGGATGATCTCTTTGGGTGGCTTTGCACTTCTCATCACAATAATGAGGTGGCCTGATTTCTGACTTGGCTTAATGGCACGAGTGCATTACTACACAGGCTGTTACATGTGTGCTTTAATACGTAAAATGTTAATGCTCATGAGGTCTAATGACTGAGATCATTCCGGTAACTTCTGAGAAGCTGGTGTAAAGATTAATCTCAGTAATATTAGACAAAGCTTATAAAAGTAGCTACTGTGCGTGCCTTGCTGTTAGCAAAGCACATTTCCTATTTGGGAAAAGGGACCAAAATCTTGAGGAACATTTGGCAGTAGCGTAGTTGAGGAAGCAAACTGTTGACTTTTTCTTTCTACTTAGACTTTAAATGAAAGTGTAGATAAGAATACTTGTACCTTTTGAAGAAATCTTCATCTGCAGATAGCAGAGCTCAGGATAGAATTGGCTCAGCTTTATCATGAGATTGAGTGGGGAGACTGATACAGAATGGAGCGTAGACATGCTCAAGATCATAAAAAGGATAAACCAGGTAAAGCTGGGATTTACGGCCACTATCTTTTGACTTTCTGCCCATGGACATTGTTCTCTTGAGTTTAAATCCAAAGAAAACACAGTTCTGTTTGGGGCCTTCTGAGACTGCATTTGGGGTTCTGTCTGAGTACAGCACAAATACACCTTCTATCAGCTTTTGCATCCTGCAGATTTTTGCCAATGACTTCTTTTTTCACTTCAAAATGCTCTTTTTTTTCCGCTGGCAAGACAGGCCAGGAGAACTGATACCCTAGAAATGAGTAAGAAGTATTGCTTTGGTGAAGTGCTATTCACATTTTCACAATTTTGAAAGTGAAAGAAAAAGCAGCAGTATGTGAGCTGCTGTGGCTATGTTCTGTTGTTAATTTTTTGGAATGAGTCTTGGCTAGGACTATTTACCATAACTCACAAGGATTGTTTGCACCCAGAAAGGGAGAGTCGCTCCTGCCATGACTTTGGTGTTGTCAGTGTAAACTGGTTCAACGCATCCTTTCTATAATGAATCCATGTCAGTGGTTTCAAACATGCAGAGCATGCACAGACTATGTAATTTACAGGTCACAGTAAAAATAAGTACCCAGATTTTACCATTTATACTTAAATTAGCATGTGTGATGCTGTCTTGCTGTGAACATGAGAGTGATGATGCCACGGCAAAAGTTTCCAACCTGCAGCACCATTTTTTGGAATGTGCATGTCCCTCTGCTCCATCCCATGCTGTCAGGAAGGTGGGGTGGGCTGAGGAATATATCCTCTTCAAAATCAACCTTTTCCTCTCATCCCTTTTCTTCTTTTTGACTGGGTGTAGAGGGGGACTGTTGTGGGTTGACATGTCTGAGAACAGAAGGTGGTTGGTGGAATTGGGGGCGAATCCTGGCTGATACCACAAAATAGTTTTAAACAAGTGACAAACACTCATTTTTGTTCTGCCTTGACCCAGATTTTCCTATTACTGGTGGAGTTAAATTAAGCTGTTAACTAATTATATGTGAAACGATACTTCTGTACAACATACCTGTTTGACTTGGCATTTATATATAGGTGCATACATAAATTACACCAGGGAAAGTTTAGGTTGGACATTAGGGAAAAACTCCTTCATTGAAAAGGATCATCAGGCCTTGGCATAGGCTGCCCTGGGAGGGGGCTGAATGACCATACCTGAACATGTTTATAAGCTGTGGCGATCTAGAGCCATAGGGTCATGGTTTGGTGAGGCCACTCCTCAAGTTCTGGGGGTGTTTCTGGGCCCTTCACTTCAAGAAAGAGATTGAGGGGCTGAAGCGGGTCCAGAGGACAACAATGAGGGGAAGGAAGGGACTAGAAGTAAAGTCTGATGAGGAGAGGCTGAGGGAGCTGGAGTTGTTTAGCCTGGAGGAGACTCAGACTCAGTGGGGACCTTATCACTCTCTAGAACTCCCTGAAGGGATGTTGTAGTCAGATGGTGGTTGGGCTCTTCTAGGCAACTAGCGCCAGGATAAGAGGGCACTGCCTGAAGCTGCTGGGAGAGGGCTAGGTTGGATGTTAGGAAGCACTTTCTCACGGAAAGGATGACTAGACACTGGAATGGACTGCCCAAGGAGTTGGTAGAGTCCCCATCCCTGTTGAAGGACAGCCTGTCTGTGGCCCTTAGTGCCCTGGTCTAGGTGATTGTGGTGATGTTATGTCATGGGCTGGGCTTGTATGATCTTGGAGGTGTTTTCCAGACTCAATAGTTCTGTGATTTAGCAGTGGCCTTGGGATAGTTGGACTCAATGATCTTGAACGTCTTTTCAAATCTAGGTGATTATATGATTCTGAATTAAATTGTAGGTGTGATTGTGCTTGTATTCAGTTGAAGGTGAGAACCTGCATCAATGGTAGTAGAGACATTTTCTGAAAACTTGAGCCAACCTGGTGATTTCTTTATAACACAAATGAGTTTCAGGCTGGGTGCATCTAAAACTGTGTCTGGTTAACCGTCTGCTGTGTGTGCCACAGGATGTGAAGAAAATGGATGGAGTGTACTCAATGACAGCCTGCTGTTTCATTTTAGTAAAAGGTCTTGTACAACTTTTGCTGTTATTTTTCATAGAAATTATGTAAATATACTAAAATGAATCCAGTTTTATTCTTGGTGGAGGAAGAATGATCTTGTCTGGGTTCAAGTACTTAGAAACACGGCTGGTTAAGAAAATAAAATTCTTAAGTGTACAATGGAACTGAACACATCTGGATAATGTGTAACTGCCTGTGATTAGAAATTCATGGCATTAATTGTGGCAAGTAGTTAGATATCCTTGTGACAAATAGCTCAGTGCAACTCTTACAGAAAATTTTCACTTCATGTTATTCGGAAGTCGTTAGTTTATTATGTGTACAAATATTTTCAGAGAAAAAGCTCTCTCTCCCGCTCTTTTCCCTGCTGGATTTAATAAAATAATGGTTTAGACCTCTGTATGGAGGACTGTAATGAGGACTAAATGTGTAGTAGCATTGTGCCTAGGTGTAGTAAGAGTAAGGTATCTTCTTTGATGTTTAGCAGCAAAATAAGCACTTCTGTCTTGATTTATAAAAAGGTGGAATCAGATGTGATATAAGGAACTTCATAAAGGTGGAGCTGCTGTAGGTGGATGTCATTTGGAAGGTCGTTTGTAAAGATGAGATGAGACAGAGCAGGGCCAAAGTGTCCAAGAGCTGACTGGAGGAGCAGAGCTGACACAAGGACCTGCAGGGACTGTACGCATGTACCAGGTTTTGTTTCATGTTATAGTGGAAGAAGAGAACAAACACGGGTACTTGGGCTAAACCATACCGCAGTCTCTTCTATGTTCTGTGCTGCTGATCACAATGTTGCTCTTAGCCAAGCAGTGATGATACCATTTTCATTGTGAAAATCTGAAGATACCAAGTGTTTATCAGCCTCATGCTGATATTAATGCATATGTTTTAAGAGATGCCAGGTATGGGTTGTCTATGCCATGGACATGAAGAACCTAGTCCTCTCGTATACTGGAGAGCCCCTGCTCAGCATTACTCATTATGAAATTAAAACTGACTGGCTTCTTTAAGCCAGGGTTCACAGTGTATGACACATTAGTCTACCAGACTTTAAAGAAGGGTATAATGTGTGTTAAAGGGGAATTTTTCTGGGACATTTATTTAGAGGATTCTAGTGGAAAGTTCAAAAACATTATACTGCTATTGGAGAAGATTCTTGGTAATTGAAGCCTGTGAACAACTGGGAACGTTTTAACTCCCATCTTCCATAATTTCAAAGGAGTCGTATTCATGGCATTTCTAAAGATCTGACTAGCAAATGCGAGTGTTTGGTAGAGCACAAGGTGTTGGTGAACAAAATCTTCATGTGTATATATCAAGCAATATAATAATAAACAATTGATTTAAGGATGTGTGGAACAGGAAAAAGTTACTGATGATCTCCGTTCCAGCTAATTAATGCCGCTGCACAAGGGAAATCCCCTAGTGTCCTTACAGAAGTGAATGGTACCTGCAATTCCAAGGTGCTATGTGACGTTCCTGGTTTGCCTTAAACAGCTGCATCTGCACTTTGTGTCAAAAAGTTTAAGGGTTTAAAACTTTCTGATCATACTAGTGCACGAGTGGCCAAGATTCACCCTGAAGTTGTAGTATCACATAACGTCATGTCCCTTTTGTGAAAATCTTTCAAATTTGCAATTTCCACTTAAGAAGTGGGTTGAAGGTCGATTTAAAATGTTGGTTTCTGCTTTCTTTTGCAACAGGAAGAGAGAAGCCCTTTAAGGAAAAAGTGACTTGCATTAGTGTTTGGTGGTACACATGTCATGCCTGGCTTGTCATAAAATATTCTCTGCCTTCCTCAAACTGTTCCTGCAGTTCATAATCCCCCTCCCAATACCTGTCTTAAACAGAGGTGGTAGAAGGAGGTTAAAGTTTCTATAGTCCCGTCTACGAGGAAAGTTGTTTGTCCCCTTCTCTAACAGCAAGTGCTTGTTCAGCCTGGGGGAGGTACCGTATGTTTATGTCAATCTGTGTCTCACTTGTTTCTGTGGCCTAAAGAATTTCTGTTCATTTGTGAAATCTGAGTGTGGCATTGTGAAAATGTGCCTTGGATTTCCTCACTACAATATTTATCATTTTTTCCTGAAAGTTCCTTTCCCCTGGTGAATTGTTCATCCTGTAGAATAAGTCAGCTATTTCCTGTGTATCAGCATAATGGAACTTAATCTCTGCTGGGTGGTACTTTGGATCCATTCAAAAGCTTTTTGGTTTTTCTAAGTTAATTGAAATTTACAAATGTCAGTGTCTACATTTAAACAGCTTTTCCTAAGCTGTGGCTTGAGACTGGAGATGCACTTGTTATGCTCCCACCCAATGTCACTGTGATGGAACAGCAGTAAATGAAAATAAACGCAGTCGCTGGTCTGCCTGACCGTTTCCAGTTTTACATTTGAGCAGCAGGTGAGCAGGAGCACTGGCTCCTATGGTTGCTTCTACTTTGTGTAAGAGGCTCTTGGAGAGCTGTCTGGCAGAAAGGGGCCTGGGGGTTCAAATGAACAGGTGGCTGAATGTGAGTCAGCAGTGTGCCCGGGTGGCCAAGAAAGCCATCTTGGCTTGTATTAGAAATAGCGTGACCAGCAGGAGCAGAGAGATGATTATCCGCCTGTGTTTGGCACTGGTGAGGCCATGTCTTGAGTACTGTGTCCAGTTTTGGGTACAAGAGAGGTGCTGGAGCAAGGGCAACAAAGCTGGTGAAGGGCCTGGAGAATAAATCTTATGAGGAGCAGCTGAAAAAGCTGGGGCTCTTTGAAGAAGAGGGGCTAAGAGGAGACCTCATAACTCTCTGCAACTACCTGAAAGAATGTTGTGGAGAGATTGGTGCTGGTCTCTTCTCACAAGCAATTAGTGACAGAACAAGAGGGAATGGGTTCAAACTACATCAGGAGACGTTTAGACTTGACATTAGGAAAAACTTTTTCATGGAAAGACTGGTCAGGCACTGGAACAGGCTACCCAGAGTGGGGGTTGAGTCTCTGTCTGTGAATGTGTTTATGGATTGTTTAGATGTGGTGTTGGGAGATACGATTTAAAGGTGAGTTTCGTGGAGTGGGATTAATGGTTCAATGTGATGATCCCAAGGGTCTTTTCCGACCAGAATGATTCTGTGATTTGAACACAATTTCGAATTGCCTTGTATTTGTGAACATCTTTTGTTGTTATTCACTATCAGTGAAATTTATAACTGTAGTTGAACTTGTATTATCAAGTTGGAACTTGTAACACCAACTCTAGTTAGCGCTTCCCATTATAAGCCCAGCTTTTCAGTTGTTAAGCAGCCAGCTAAACACTGAAGTTTTTCATGCTGAGGAGCTAAATTGGGCTGAATTAATTTTGGGAAGATTCTGTTAAAATTCAAGTTTCAAAAAGGAGATAAAGTAACGTTGAACATCTTTTAAAGATCCTTTGTTCTTATGAATCCTTTGTTCTTGGGCAGGAGTGCTTTCAAACAGGGATGTCATAATAGGCAGATGTCTCTCTGTCAGTCAGGTAAGAGCTAGTGTGTGGTTTAACAAATGGCTGGGGCCAAGATTTGATCTTGTCCTGTTAATGCTGACCTTGTCAGTGAGTTCCCAGTGTGAAGAGAGACATTAACTAGAATGCAGAGGGATAAAAGTTGAATGAGAGTGTAGGAGAAGGGTGTAGCCTGGAACAAAGAACTGTCCAGGACAAATGGGTGGTAATGGAGACCATTTATGGCAGGACAACGTGCTGGGGATCTTTCAGTGCCTGGACTGTAGTTTTTAGCAATGAACGTGACACCAGGGTCACAGGGGCAGCCTGGATTCCTACATTTCCAAACCTTTTAACTCCTGGTTTTGTATCTCGAGAATGCTGTTGCTGCACAGACCATGTTATTGTTAGTGATGTGAGTATGTTACATGGAAGAAGTTGTTATCTGCAGCAGAGGTGCTTCATTAGAGTTTAAGATGTGTAACAAATGCAAAGAATGTAAGTGGTTACAGTTGAGTAGGAACAGCAGCTTCCAAAATAACAGGAAAAAACACCTACCCCAAAATTTCTCCCATCTGTTCCTTTGCTCCACATGTTCATGACCTTGATCTTATACAGAAGAAATAGTGAATTAAGGGCAGGTTTCTAAGTGTCTGTGATTCTTAACAGTGCTTGCAGATAAGATCAGCATTACATTCTACATGTAGAACAGAAGGAATTCTTAAGCTTTTAGCAAATATGAGAATACTTTTTAAAAAAAGAGTCCTTGATTTATTCATGGTTTATTCATGGGTATGAATGAATGGTGTGTCTCCAGCAAGAGAACTGCATCGAGTTGTATTGGAAATTTCCTGTGGGAGCCTATTCAGAAAATGGCTCTAAAATGGCTCTATAATGGCTCTTTTTTTTGGTCAACTGAAAATAAATGGATTAGTAAGATGTGAAACTGAAAGGCTTCATTTAAAGTAAACTTACGCTTAATATTGTCTAATGATGAAGAAAAATGATCTTGAAGTGTTTTCATGCTTGTACAGTTGTTCCTTAATGCACTGCAGGGCTTTTGTTTCTCCCCGGTGTTTAGCAGTCTGCTCCTGTGAAGACATCTTTTCCAAAAAGCTGCTCATTGTCACACCTTGAGCTTTGGACCATTATAAACCTACCAAATGCTGGCTTTTTTCTGAACTGATTCCCTTTTTTGTGATTTAGGGTCTGTGAAAGAAAGCCCTAACTGCTTCCCAGTTTGTTGTTCAGGAGTCCTTAGGATGTTACTGTCTTGTCTCCAGACCTAGTGGTCTGCTGCTTTTTTCATATAGACACTACGTCCATCATCTTTGTGCTGAAATAAGTGTCTGTTAATCAGCTTAATAGTGAGATTGAGAGGTGAAGTTTATCTTTGTTGTTCTAAGACTATTAAATAGCTCAAGAATAGAGTGTGATTTCCATCAGATGCAATATTAACTGTGTTTAATGGAATTATGTTTTCCTACCAATGTTTTTTGTTGCCTGCATGCATGCCTGCTTTGGGTGTTTTTAAGAGCATGCTGTCTTCATTGTACTTAGCTGGTTTTTTTAAACTTCTTAATTGAAATATTTACAGTACGGTTATTTTTGTTATAGCAAACCATTTTATTGTTTCAGATGTAAATGAATCAGACTCTGGGCTATTTTTTTCCTGGCAAATATTTTTCTTTAATGATTACTCAGGGCTAGCTTAAATTGTACAGATGAATAATACTTGCAGTGTAGTCGTCATTTCAAATGTAACAATGAAAAACACCACCAAAGAATACATCTATAGATTTTTATTGTTGTGAGAACAGCAGCAGCAGTCCAGACTGGCTATGTAGCCCTGGATGTACCTGCATTAAAGCAAACTTCTCGCATAGATTTGCTGCTTTATTGTCAACTGCTCTAAATTGTTTTTTCCCCTGCAGCCATTAATTTCTTGTGTTTTGCTTCCTATTGTTTTAGGAACTTGCTACAACTTTCCTCGCTCACTCCATGTGTTAGTAATGCTGTCTCTGCCCTTTCCTGCAGTCCCGCCTGTACCGTATTCTAGAAGCAGTCTTTGCTACCTATAGCAAAAATGATCTTCAGCTCCTCCCTGTATGGAGTTTGTGCTCCTGATTCCTCTTGTTTATATTGCAATTATAGTTTTCCTGTCTGAAACCTGTCCAAGTGTTTTAAATGTTGCACACGTATTGTTGCGAAGAAGTGGGGATCCTCAGCTAGCCTGCAGGTAGGCAAATGCAGTTACATTTAGTTTGTCGCAAATACAGCAGAAGATGACTGTAGGGAGGTGTGGAACCTGCTCACAGTAAATGGCCTTTTGTGTGTTGAGTCACAGTTTCTGACCGGCCTTCCAAGTCAGTCCCAGGTGGAAGTCCAGGTGCGGTTCCTCAACTGCTCCACATGAGTTAACAAAGCTAGATCTGAATGCTAGAGGTGAGTAAGCAGCTCCACAGTCACCTGAAAATGGAAGAGAGCATGTCTATACTGTGTTTTTGTTGCTTTTACTGAGTCTTACAGTATTTGGAAGAGTAGAAGTATCAAAAGCACATCTAACGTGTGGGTAGGTGCTTCTGTGAATGCAGTGAGCATTTTAAAATGTGGCAGGAATTTGGGGCAGTGTATAAAACCTGAAAAAATGAGTCTGGTTTTCTGCACCCATAGAATTGATTTGTGTAATCTAGAATGTAAAGACTTAAGTTCTGGTAGATTTTGGTCAGAGGTAAAAATGGCATTCATTAATTGGTTTCTCATGTTTCTGAGATTCTCTGCAGGTAGGTTTAAAAAAAAAAAACCAAACCACAAACCTGGAAACTCAGAGATATTTATGTTGTCCTTGTCAGTTAAAGATACTGTCCAGACAAACATTTACAAGCAGAAAGTAATGCAGTTTCTTTTGCATGCACAAAGGCCTTGGGAAAAGGAGAAAATGTGTGTGTGTGTGTGTGTGTGTTTGTGTGTTTAATACTTTGGGTTGCTCTGACTTATCTTTCAAAGAGCAATGGAGACCTGCCTAAAAAACTAGAATACATTCCCTGTGAGCTTCAGTTAATCTTTGTTTGAAATAGTCCAACCTCTACTGCTGAAACTTATGGAATTCATGGACAGAATGACTAGAAGAGCAAATACGACTTATTTTTAAAGCAGTTGGATGAACTGGTCTGAGTCCAGCTGCTGTGGATAAATTGATTTTTGCTGTTGCTTTAAATCTACGATGTGTTGGTATTTTGGCAGAGTAAGAAAAACAAGGATATTAGAAAGTAATTTACTGCGCTGGAATTAGTAAAGACTGTTATGCTTCTATGACTGGGACTGGACAGGATGGTTGAGATGTGTCTGATAAACAGGACGAGGTCTAGTCTGACAGCTGGCAACAATAGCTTTGCTCCAGTCAGGTGTACGAAATTAGCAAATCCATTACAGGGATGCAGTAGAAATCTCGCAGAAGACAGCCTTGTAGGCAGAAGTGTTGCCAAATGGGAAATGATTCATCGTCTCTGAATGGGATGAGCACTGAGCAGAAGCAGTTTAAACCTCAGACTGCTTTGGCTCATAAACCACCAAATATGTGATTAACACTTTATCTTCTCCAGTCCTGTGTTTTATATTGTCTCCTGAACAGCAATCTATAGTCAGGATCAAAATCTGTGGCACTCCTGTGTCTGTTTTAATTTGTCTTCTGTAACTTTGTGTTTTAGGTACTTTTTTGACTTCTAGCTAAAGCATGAGATATATGCATGCACCATTTCAGCAGTCCTGCCTTGCAGCCTTTTGGCAATGTCACCTTTTAGCAAGGACCCTCATGTGTGTGGAATGCAAGCGTAACGTTAGTAATGCTGGTGGAGTTTGGTGAAGTGACTTAGCGCAGTTTATCTACTTACATGTAGCGAAAATACACCGTCAGCTTGGACTGCAGTTCAGTGTAGTCTGGTGTTTCACAACAATCATTGCATTTCAGTTTTTAGTATTTTAAGTCCTTGTTTCTATTTAACATGGACAATCTATTTGTAGTCAGCAGTGCACAGAGAAGAACTTCAAAATTATTAAATTTGGTTAATAATCAATGCAGACAGTAGATATCTGCAAAGCTGGTTGGAGGTATGTGGAGGGGGAAAAGTATTGTTACCCAGTTTGTTCCTTCATTGTTCAAGTAGCAGATATCTTTCTGTTCTCTGGATATCTTGGCTCTGAGATGCATAGTTGATAGAGAAACTCAGGGAATTAGGTCATTGGAAGGAGTTTAGTGTTAAATAATTGAGATGTAAGAAGACAGTTGTGAGAGGAAAAAATATTTTACTTGGACAGTTAATATATTGTTCAGCAAGTAATTAAGAGTGGGGTTGGGGTTGTTGGGATTGTACTCAATTAGCAGCTGAGCTATCGAAGGAGCAGTCAATGTGCCCAGGAAATAAATGTAAAGATTCTTCTGGAAAGCTGGGTCTGCTCTTACCTTGCCTGTGCAACCACTTAAGAAACAGTTGAAATCAGAAGTGATATTTAGTTTGGTGCCTTGTGAGTGGAACTACAGGAGGTTCTGGGTTTCTGGAGTAGAAGACACCAGAATAAATGAGGACTTGGCATTTCTGTGTCCCATCAAAATGCCAGTTGTATCCTCTCTGACTTTCTGAATCTGGTAACTGGTGTTGGAGATCAATGGGAAGATTTGCATGTTCATTACAGTTGAAAGCTGTTCTGTCTTTGTAAATCCTACTGTAAAATACAGTCTAAGCTCTTGAAATACCTTCTTAGACATGTATTCATTTGCTGTAGTTGGTAGATTCAGTGTTACATGTTTTACATTAATCAGCATTGTATTCCTCCTTGCAGTCTCACCTACTTCATGTTATCTTAGTCTTCACTCTCTACTGCTTATTATCTTCTGCCACATGCGCCTCTTTCTCAAGATGTCTTCTCATCACTTGAACATCCCATCTTCCCAAAAGATTTCTGAAGCTGTAGTTTTAATCATATGCTTTTGGGGGCAAAGTTCTTTGTTTTCATGTACTGATGAGTTATTTCAGCTGAATCTTCTGGTGTTCTGTTTCAAAACAAAAAATCCCAGCCCTTTAATATCAGGTGCGTTACTGTTCTTGAGGTACACATTGTTGCTCAGCCAATTAGCAGCAGCTTCTTAAACTGGATTTGCTTTGTGGAACATACTATAGATAGTCGCCGTCCCTGGAGCTGTTCAAGGCAGGATTGGACGTGGCACTTGGTGCCATGGTCTAGCCTTGAGCTCTGTGG